>SZWC01000787.1:219767-266107 GCA_023375785.1 Penium margaritaceum | reverse complement strand
GCACGCTCCCCTGCTCCAGAGAACGCCTCCCGGTGCTGCTTCCCCTCCAAACATCCGATGCACAACTGCTGTTCAAAGTTAGAGATGGTAGGCAGGTCACGCACCATCTGCTTTGCTTGAAGCTGCTGCAAGGCGCGCATGCTGATGTGGCCGTAGCGCGCATGCCAGATCTCACCATCTGTCGCTTGCACCACTGCTGCAAGACTCTGCTCACGCGGCATCTTGGTTGCCCCCAGCAGGCGGTACATGTCGCCCTCCTTCACCGACCTGGCCAACTCCTCTCCTGTATCCTTGTTGAGGATGTAGCCATAGTCATCATCGAAGACGACGCGCAGTCCTGTGTTTATAAGAGAGGAGACTGAGAGGAGGTTGAATGCAGCATTAGGTACGTACAGCACGCCATGGAACACTCCCACTTTAATGCCACGCGCGGTCTCCAACCACATCTCCACAATCCCAATCCCTTCAGCATACACCACCCGATCATCACCCAAAGCGATAGGACGGGGAGGGATGGACAGCAACTACGTAAACCACTCCCTGTGGTGCGTCAGACTCTTGGTACATCCAGAGTCTTTGTACCACGTCAGATCCGCCTTCTCCTCCTGCGACATGTCAGACTTCGCCATGAAGAGGCGGTCGTGCACCTCCTTGGCCACGTTCCTGTTTCCAAAATGGCGCACGCTGGTCTGGTTCTGCTGCTGCTGCTGCTGGTGCTCCTGACGTTGCTGTGACTTCTGCTGCTGTTGCTGTGGAGATTGCTGCTTTTGCTGCTGCTACTGCTCCTTCTGGTCCCTCTTGAACTTGAAACACTCTTTCTTGTAGTGCCCCTCTTTCTGGCAATAATGGCACTTGCCCTTCTTCTTGCCTCTCTGCTGCCCGGACTGCTGCTGCTGGTTGCGTGAGCCCATCGCCATGAAAGCTGCTTCACTGCTGCTGTTGCCGCCATTGCGTTTTGCGGCATTGCGACGCAGTTCCACCTGCACCAGGTGTGTGCAGATGAAGTCGAGGTCGAGAGTTGGCTGGCACTCCAGCGTCTCTCGCACCGTGTCGTAGCTGGTTGGGAGTCCCCTCACCAAGAGGAGGATGAAGCGCGTCTCTTCCACAGGGTTGCCGGCTGCTCTCAGCTGCTTCGCCAGCTCCTTTGCCCTGTCCAGGTACGCCTCCATTCCTTCACCACCCTGCATTTTCAGCGCCATTATCTTTTCCTCCAAAAGCATGAGGAATGCAGGATCCTTGCTCTCATACTTCTTGCACAACGTGTCCCACCCCTCCTTTGCAGTAGCCTTGTCACTCACGTACTGAAGATGCGGGTTGGAGCTGGTGTTGACAAGCAACCTATAGGCCTGCCTGTCCTTCTTCTTCCACTCCTCATACGTCGCTGGTACAGCTGCAGAAGAACCCGCATCAGGTGCACCCTTTTGCGGCGTCTTCCCCGCCACCACTTGCGCTGCGGTGATGCCTTTTGCCTGTGGAACTGGAACCGGCTCGTCGCCGCTCACCACCTCCCACAAGCCCCTCTCCTCCAAAAGGAGGCGGGTACGGATCTTCCAAAACGTGAAGTTGGCGCGTCCCTCCAGCCTCTCCAAAGGCTGGGCTGCTGTCACAACGCCAGCTGCTGCCATTTTGAGCCTTGGTGATGCTCAGCGCTGCCCTTGGATGGCGGCGCTACCCCTGCTTCTGCTGCTGCTTCTGCGAGAAATCTGTCTGACAGAAAATGGACTGTAGATGCCAGCAGATTAGGAATTTTAAAAAACTGAGCCCACCACTGGAAAATTCAGCTCAAAACCTTTTAGATCGACCCATAAAACAGGGCCATCAACAGGGGATTTCAAAAGATATGCCCTCTTGAAAACAGGGTATGCTTCTGCTCCTACTCCAACTCAGGCCAGCCAGCTTGTAAACGGCCTTTCTCCCAAACGAATCGATGGGAATGCAAATATTTTTGCACCAATGGAAAGCTTAGGAAAAATAATACAATTCACATGTGCCACTTTTTAAATTTGACAAAGAAACGAGAGAGTTATGGTCATCACAAGGCGACAGTCTTACTCATAGAGAAGAGTGTAGCCCTGGCCGACCTCGTTTTGAGCATAACTCTCAATCCGACCGTTGGATCTTCGCGATCTTGGGCTCGTTGGAAAGCTTGTCTTCTGAACTTGAAGATCCAGTGGTCGATCGTCAAATTTGGTGAAGGTTTCACCCCAACCCGTCACTCTCAAAGTGACGGCCTGTGCTGGCNGAGCCTTGGAGCAGCGAGCATGTGGGACTGAAAGGGCATCACTTGTGCTGAAGAATGGTTGTTCAATCACTCAAAATGATGGAGTACATATAGAGCTAGAGCTTGGGCAAGTCAGCCCTCTCACAAGCCACACCACTTAGCCATGGAGGCTAAGGCTCACACACTAGAGTCCACAATCTCACACAAGAGATGAAATCAGCCCAATAATCAGGCTGACCACTCACACACGACCTAGAGAGCTAGAGAATGCTCTCATGGCACACTCCTAGTGGTCACATAACCCACAAACCCATGGAGAATCGCCATGTGTCCATGGCTAGCACACAAGGATCTCACCTCACCTAAAAAGTAAGGAGAGGTACCTTTATCCTAGTCAGCACACTCTGACAAGGCAATCCTAAGACCAAGGACCTTTTTGGATATTTCTCCCATCAGGTCTTGACCCTGGACCTCTTGCCTTTTTCTTTTCTCAGGCTGAGGCATGGAGCCATCACCCATGCCCACCCACACATCGACGGTCCATGACCCCCAAAACTTCGAAAATTCATATCTCCCAATTCGACCGTTGGATCGGCCTCAAACTTGGACCGTAGACATTTTGCCACATGATCTTTCCAATGGTGAAGTCGGATTGGCGATCGGAGCAGGCATCTGGTACTTTCCCGGAACTTACTCTTGTGGACCTGAAATTGAGCCGGATGGCTCCCTTTCCAACAGGTGTTCAAGAAGAAGCGGGGAGCAGATGGCAACCTAGAAAAGTACAAGGCAAGGCTGGTTGCAAAAGGCTACTCGCACCATGAAGGCATCGACTACAAAAAAACATTTGCTTCTCTTGCAAAGTTTACTTCGTGCGTACACTCCTTTCCTATTAAGTAGCACAATACTTTGAGGTCCACCACATGGACGTCAAGACATTGTTCCTGAATGGTGACCTGGAGGAGGAGATTTACATGGAGCAGCCGGAGGGGTTCGTCTTTGATGGCTAGGAGCACCTCGTTTGCAAGCTGTAGAAGTTGTTATACGGCCTCAAGCAAGTGTCGCGTGCTTGGAACCAAATGTTGGATGCGCCATTGCAGTGCATGGGGTTCAAGCGCAGCGAGTGTGACTGCAACATGTATTGCTGGTAGCATGAGCATGAGATCCTCATCATCATCGTGTATGTGGATGACATGCTCTTCCTCTCCAACAACATGTCTACACTTGAGGAATTCAAGGAGGCCATGCAGGAAAGCTTCCACATGTGTGATCTTGGGTAGGCATCATACCCTTGGAATCCAGATCACGCGTGACCGCAAATCATGCTCTCTCTTGCTGCAGCAGAGCCGCTACATCATGGATGTTTTGCAGCGGTTCGGCATGGCAGAGACCAAACCCATCGACACGCCGCTCGAGACGCGGCAGTACCTCGTGAGCTTCAATGGAGAAGCAAATGCAGCTGAGCGGCAAACGTACCAGAGCGCCGTCGGCAGCGTGATGTACCTAATGGTGGCAACCAGGCCGGACCTCGCAAAGGCTGTTAGCGGTGTGAGCCGGCACATGGCCAATCCCGCACCTAAACACCAGAGGCAGTGAAGCGGATCTTCCGCTACCTATCCAGAACCATCAACATCGGCATCACCTACAACGGCAACGACAACAGCATCATGGGCTACACAGACATGGATTAGGCTTCAAACCGTGAGGACCGCAAGTCCATCTCTTGACATGTGTTCCTCATGAATGGTGGGGCCATCAGCTGGTGCAGCAAGCGGCAGGTGGTCGTGACCATCTCAAGCACGGAAGCTGAGTATGTCTCTCTTAGCTTTGGAGCCAAGGAAGCAGTTTGGCTACATTGTCTCATGGCAGAGATGAGTGGGAGTGCTGCAATTCTAGTTCCTTTGCGCGTCGACAACTCAGGCGCAATCGCACTCGCCAAGAATCGTGAGCACCATGCACGCACCAAGCAAAATGACATCGCATATCATTTCATCAAGCACATGGTGCAAGAGGGTGCTATCAAGCTGGAGTTTACTCCAACCAGCAAGCAGGTCGGTGATTTGTGCACCAAGCCAGTGACCCGTGAGAAGCAGGAGTTGTGCATGAAGGCATGTGGACTCAGCCTAGTCTGACTACGACGGAAAGGGAGATTGTTGGGAAAAGAGCCATTCGGCTTAGTTTCAGGTGCACAAGAGCAACTTCCAAGAAAGTACCAGATGCATGCCTCAATTGTCGATCCGACTTCTTCAGTGGAAAGATTAGGTGGCAAAATGTCTTTAGTCCAAGTTTGAGGCCGATCCAACAGTCGGATTAGGAGATATGTATTTTTTAAGTTTCCGGGGTCATCGACCTCCGATATCCGATTGACCATGGGCGATGGCTCCATGCCTTAGCCTGAGAAAAGAAGAAGGCAAGAGATCCAGGGTCAAGACCTGATGGGAGAAGTATCCAAAAAGGTCCTAGACTCTTGGGTTGCCATGTCAGAGTGTGCTGAGTAGGAAAAAGGTACCTCTCCTTACTTTTTAGGTGAGGTGAGATCCTTGTGTGCAAGCCATGGACACATGGCGATTCTCCATGGGATTGTGGGTTATGTGACCACTAGGAGTGTGCCATGAGAGCATTTCCTAGCTCTCTAGGTCGTGTGTGTGTGGTCAGCCTAATTACTAGGCTGATTTCCTTTCTTGTGTGAGATTATGGACTCTAGTGTGTGAGCCTTAGCCTCCATGGCTAAGTGGTGTGGCTTGTGAGAGGGCTTGCCCAAGCTCTAGCTCTCTATGTACTCCATCATTTTGAGTGATTTAAGAACAACTCTTCAGCACAAGTGATGGCCTTCCAGCCCCACATGCTCGCTGCTCCAAGGCTCCGATCTCTCCTCCAGTTCCAACAAAAGAGTGGTCATTCGTGCCACAGTTGAGCCTGTAGGCTCCACGCATGAGCAGTGCCGCTCCCTTGGTTGCGAGCATGCTCTCAGCCATCATGTTTGTCAACTCCTTCTTACCCTTTCCTTTACCCTCACTTCTACCACCATGATCTCTGGCTTCCTTCTTGGGAGCCCTACACTCTTATGCCCAATGCCCAGGCTTGCCACAGTTATGGAATTTCCCAGGACACTTTGAACTCTTTCCACGGCCACCATTGCCTTTTCCTCCACCGCCACCGCTTCCGCTGCTGCTATGACCAGAAGAGGAATTGTTGCCACGACCACCATACTATACAGCATAGGCTGAAATGTTAGCCTCACTATCGTCGCGACGCATGGCCTCGTTGCGCACGTACTCGGACACTGCCTTATATGTCAAATCCTCCTCTTTCCAACCGCTAAAGGCGGTGATCAAAGGATCCCAACTTTCAGGTAGCACCATGAGTAGGATCATGGCGACCATGTTGGTGTCGATTTCCCATTTCATCTCGGTCACTTGTTGCAGCAGTCCTTCAAACTACAACACGAAGTCCAAAATCGACTCTCCCTCGCTCACCCTCATCAAAATCAGCTTTTGAAGGATGAAGAGGCGATTTGCAAGATTTGTTGATTGATGTACACGTGCAAGCTTCTCATAAGCATTTGATGCATGTGTGATACCTTCGAGGTTGACATGCTGTGACTCATGCAGTGATGTTATAAGAATGTCAAGCGCCATGTCATTTTTGATACTCCACGCTTCATCTCCAAGATTTGTTTTTTAAGGTTCAACCTCTCCTCCAAAGAACATCTTCAAGTAGCCACGCATCCTCATGACAGTCTCAAATAGCCATGTGCTAAAGGGAAAACCAAACCCTGAACTTTGACATCCCACTATTGACTTGTTTGAGAGTGAGCGTCGCGGGTGTCGTCATTCTGCTTCTCTGCTTCTCTACTTCTCCGCTTTGTTGAGGCCGATGTAGGCTGATGTAGGCTGTTATCTGATATCGGTTTATAAGGTGTAGATCCTTCGCTTACCCCTTAGCCGTTGATCACCTTCAAACAGAGAAGAACGCACACTAGCAAAACCAGGGTCGTACCTCCAAGGGCAGAGCTTATCCTGGTTGGGGTCCAAGGGTCGTACCTCCAAGGGCAGAGCTTATCCTTGGCCCTTGTTTGCTAAGTGCCAGCACCCGCCGTTAGAGCTGATGGAGTAGATGGAGTAGATGGAGCAGATGGAGCTGATGGAGCTGATGCGCACTGCAAGACAGAGAGGGCAACAGAGTGCGCAAACGTGTTCCTTACAACTAGTCATTGTGGGTCCATAACCCTTTGTCAACCTGCCTGAGGCGACGGTCTAGAAAACGGGTTGCATCGCAATGGTTCCCGCCAAACGCTCTTGGTATTGCAACCAAGAGATGATATCACACTCAGAGCCAAGGTTCGACACTGAGCAGCTCATAGGAATCACTTCCTTGCACTATGTCCTTAGCACCTGGTCACTTTCGCACGAGAAGCGAACTCCTGGGGCTTAGACCAACCAATGCTTCTTTAGTGTCTCCCTCTGGTGGACAACTCTGTTAGGAGTCTCAAAGGTAAGACTTGTACTTAATGACAGGCAACTGACAGGTTCTTATAGTCCTACAGCCAGCCTCTAGCCTAGGCACGCAGTAGCTCCTTGGATGAGCCACTTTGGGGGTAATCTGGATTGCGTCATCCCCCTTGCCTACATGGTGCTCCCTGTCACTGCCAAGTGGTGCTAGCCACCAGGAAAGACCTGGGAATGTTCTAAGATGTCTCTTAGAACCGTCATGTTCCCCTTTTGCTCACAGAGAAGACTAGTCACACGGCTGGGATTTGACCTCGTGACCTCTTGGTCGAGAGACTAAGTCTGGAACTTCTTAGCCACAAGGAGTTGTCCTAGGTAGTGTTTGTTGGCTATACTATCCAGATTAGACCAAGGGGACTTGCTCCAAAGGAGCAATGTATTCCTTGTCTATCTGGACCAGACTTAGGGTACTTACTCCAAGGGAGCACTACATGCCTAGTCCGTCCTGTGCCTGTCCAAATATCAGCCATGGCCGAGGAGCATATCCGGTCAACAGTAGGTTCATTTGTAGCTGTACTAGTGGTTTATGTAGAGTCGAAGGAAAATGATTGATAGGCATTTAGGCTACTTTTTCACACTATGTCCACTTGTATCTTAAGTACGTGAGTGGCCAAGATACTACAAAGGAGGGATGAGACGTATTGTACAAGAAGTACAAAGACAAAGTCCTTGTGTTCCTCATGCATTTGGAGGAAAAGATGATGACATTGCAAGTGCAGGGTGGTGAAAGGATGCAGGCATACCTTGATAGGACAAGGTACGTGGCAAAACAGCTTAAAGTAGCCAAGAATCTTGTGGATGAGATGTGCTTCATGCTTCACTTGCTTATAAAGCTCCAAACAAGGTATGATATAGTGTAAAAGACGCTATGAATGTGTGTGCTCTTTGGAAATAATGCTTTAGGGTATGATGAGTACAATCTTAATGGAAACGATAGACTTGGAGATGTCTGGAAGCCAAAACTAGAAAACACAAGTCACTATTAATGAACAATGTATAGGGTAATTCAACTATCTCCCTGGCTAGGTCAAGGCGTATTCTCCTGCTCCCTAGCTTGCTACAACAAGCTTCTTGCACCTCTACCTGATACTTTACTTCTATACTGGGTGCCCTACTTGTACCTCATGTTTAGTGTGACAAGTGTCTAGCCGTCGATCGTCTGGATCGACGGTCCATCTTGTCTTTTACTGAGCTACCACGTTACTTTGACGCATCCCGACGCTAAATGCGGTCATCCTATCGTGCATGCCATCGGTGATACTACAACTTTAGCATGGTCACATTCACCATCCTTGATTCTCCTAGTTACCACGTTTGTTGTAAAGAGTCTGCCTCTGAGATACTCCCTCGGCAGGCAGCATTGACGTTACGCTACTCACCGAGAGGGTGAAAACCACCCTCACATGATGCGTTTGGAACGCCACATGAAGGTACGAGAAAACACACCCCTGGCAAGTGGAGTACGCTCACTGGCTTGCTTGTTCCTCTTCCTTGCTCCTGGCAACCGTGACCAAGCAAAGTCAAGGACAACCACGAGCTGAATTTATGACAAGAAAAAAATTACCCGTATGCCTTCAAAACGTTAATGAAATCCAGAATATGTTGGAATTGGAAGAGAGAGGGATCCTTGGAGCAGCAAACATGTGGGACTTGAAGGGCATCACTTGTGCTAAAGAATGGTTGTTGAATCACTCAAAATGATGGAGTACATATAGAGCTAGAGCTTGAGCAAGTCAGCCTCTTGACAAGCCACACCACTTAGCCATGGAGGCTAAGGCTCACACACTAGAGTCCATAATCTCACACAAGAGAGGAAATCAGCCTAGCAATCAGGCTGACCACTCACACACGACCTAGAGAGCTACAAAATGCTCTCATGGCACACTGCTAGTGGTCATATAACCCACAATCCCATGGAGAATCGCCATGTCTCCATGGCTATGACACAAGGATAACACCTCACCTAAAAAGTAAGGAGAGGTACCTTTTTCCTAGTGAGTACACTCTGACAAGGCAACCCAAGAATCTAGGACCGTTTTGGTTATTTCTCCCATCAGGTCTTCACCCTGGACCTCTTGCCCTTTTCTTTTCTCATGCTAAGGCATTGAGCCATCGCCCATGGTCACCCAAATATCGGCGGACGATGACCCAAGAAACTTCGAAAATTCATATCTCCCAATCCGACCGTTGGATCGGCCTCAAACATGGAACTTAGACATGTTGCCACCTGATGCTTCCAATGAAGAACTCCTATTGACAATCGTAGCAGGCATTTGGCAGTTTCTTGGAACTTGCTCCTGTGGACCTGGAAGTGAGCCGGATGGCTCCTTGCCGCAGTCAGAGTAGGTTGAGTCCCCATGCCTTCATGCAGAACTGTTGCTTCCCTCGGGTCACTTGCTTGGTGCAGATATCTGTGACCTGCTTCTTGGGTCGAGTGAACTCCAGCCTAATAGCACCCTCCTGCAACACGTACCTGATGAAGTGATATGCGATATCAATGTGCTTGCTACGTGCATGGTGCTCAAGATTCTTGGTGAGTGCAATTGCGGTCTGGTTGTCGACGCGTACAGGAACTGGAACTATTGCACTCCTACTCATCTCTGCCATGAGACGCTAAAGCCTAACTACTTCCTTGGCTCCAAAGCTGAGAGAGACATACTCAGCTTCCGTGCTTGAGGTGGCCACGACCACCTGCCACTTGGTGCACCAGCTGATGGTCCCACCATTCATGAGGAACACATGTCCGGAGATGGACTTGCGTTCCTCAGAGTTTGAAGCCCAATCTACGTTTGTATAGCCGATGATGTTGTTGTCGTTGTCGTTGTAGGTGATTCCGATGTTGATGGTTCCTTTAAGGTAGCGGAAGATCCGCTTCACTACCTTCTGGTCCTCAGGTCTGGGGTTTGCCATGTGCTGGATCACTACGCTAACAGCCTGTGCGAGGTCCGGCTTGGTTGCAACCATTAGGTACATGAGGCTGCCGACGGCCCTCTTGTACTTCTGGCGCTCAGGTGCATTTGCTTCTCCATTGAAGCTCACGAGGTACTGTCACATCCCCCGCGGCGTGCTGATGGGTTTTGCCCCTGCCATGCCGGACCACTGCAACACATCCTTCATATAGCGGCTCTACTATAGTGAGAGAGAGAGAGAGAGATGTGATTTGCAGTCACGCGTGATCTGGATACTGAGGAAGTATGATACCTCCACGAGGATGTATGATACCTCCTTGAACTCCTGTAGTACAAACATGTTGTTGGAATGGAGGAGCATGCCATCCATATATACGATGATGATGAGCACCTCATGACCATGCTGTTAGCGATAGACACTATAGTCACACTCACTGCGCTCCAACCCCATGCACTATAGTGCCGTATCCAATTTCTGGTTCCAAGCATGCAACGCTTGATTGAGGCCATACAGCGACTTTTGGAGCTTGTAAACCATGTGCTCCTGGCCATCCATGCCGAATCCCTCCGCCTGGTCCATGTAGATTTCCTCCTCCAAATCACCGTTCGAGAATGTCATCTTCACATCCATGTGGTGAATCTCGAAGTCCTTAGCTGCTGCTTAAGAAAGGAGCGTGTGCACAGAGGAAAACGTAGCAATAGGAGCAAAGGTTTCTGTGTAGTCAATGCCTACCTGCTACAAGTAGCCCTTGGCGACAAACCTTTCCTTGTACTTTTCGAGGTTGCCATCTGCGCCCCTCTTCTTCTTGAAAACCCACTTGCACTTGATTACATTGCGTCCAGGGGGACGCTCTGTCAGCTTCCATGTACCATTGTCAAGTTGCGACTGTATCTCCTGCTGCACAGTTTGCGCCCAGTTTGCTACATCTGGTGCAGTCATGGCCTCCTTATAGGACGTTGGCTCGTCTAAATCTGCTGCAACCACGCCATTCATCTGATCTGGTTTTTGTAACATCCAGAGATGCTAGCGCTCACCAGGCTTGTAGCGCATCCTGAGAGGGTACCTTCGACTTGGTCCTGGAGCGTTAGCAGGCGGCTGGCGCGGTGCTGCCGGCACAACTGCTCTTGTTCATGGTAGTGCATCTTCTTCTTCCGCTTCTGCAAATGAGGCCGCTATATCTGCGGCTTTAGACATGGGAGAATAGAGTAGTTCTCCCACAATCACAGTATAGGAAGGTTGAGGAGAGGCGGGGTCAGGGAAAATTTCTACTCCCACTGCTTCGTCAGCTGCAGGTTCTGCTGCCTCTTCACAGATGATGTTGGTGCCAATGACGTTGCTTTTGTTGAAAACGACATCCTTGGAGATGATAACGTGGCTTGTATTCCTCTTGTAGAGGCGATACGCCTTGCTTACCACGTCATTGCTGATCATCAGCATCTGTGCGCTCTTCGCGTCCCATTTTTGTCGTTTCACCTTCGGCATGTGCATGTGCGCCAAGCTGCCAAACGCGCAAAGATGACCCACGCTCGTTTTCTTGCCAAACCACGCCTTGTACGACGTCATGTGCTCCAAGGCCTTGGTTGCACTGCGGTTCTTGATATACACCACAATGCTCACTAATTTGGCCCAAACGTTCTAGATGAGCCTGGCCGCGTGCAGCATGGAGCGCACCTACTCAACGATTGTACGGTTGGCGCGTTTTATTACACCGTTTTTCTGCGGCAAGTATGGCGTGCTGCACTGCGCCGTGATGCCCGCTGGTGTGAGGTAGTCGTGCAACTCCTTGCTCAGGTACTCTCCACTGTGGCCGCTGCGCACTACCTTGATTCTCTTGCCAATCTGGTTCTCCACCATGGCCTTGAACTTCTGGAACCTGTCAAAGCACTGGTCCTTGGAGGAAAGGAAGTACATAGTAGTGTAACGGCTGAAATCATCAATGAAGGTGAGAAAATACCTAGAGCCTCCAAAGCTCTGGGTCTGCATCGGGCCACACATGTCTGTGTGGACCAGCTCCAACACCTCCTTTGCATGCTCGCCTGCTCCCAAGAACGCCTCACGATGCTGCTTCTCCTCCAAACAGCCGATGTACAGGTGTTTTTCAAAGTTAGAGATGGTGGGCAAGTCACGCACTATCTGCTTTGTTTGAAGTTGCTGCAAGGCTCGCATCCCGATTTGGCCGTAGCGCGCATGCCAGATTTTCCCATCTATGGCTGATACCACTACTGAAAGACTCTGCTCCCGTAGGATCTTGGTCGCCCCCAACAGGCGGTACATGTCGCCTTCCTTCATCGACCTGGCCAACTCCTCTCCGGTTTCCTTATCAAGGATCTAGCCATAGTCGTCGTCAAAGACGACCCGTAGTCCTGTGTTGGTGAGAGAGGACACTGAGAGAAGGTTGAACGCAGCATCAGGTATATACAGCACGCCATGGAACAATCCCACTTCAATGTCACGCGGGGTCTCCAACCACATCTCCACAATCCCAATCCCCTCAGCATACACCACCCGATCATCACCCAAAGCAATCCGTTGGGGGGGAATGGAGAGCAGTTGCGTAAACCACTCCTTGTGGTGCGTCAGACTCCTGGTACACCTTGAGTCCTTGTACCATGCCAAATCCGCCTTTTCCTTCTGCGACATGTCAGACTTTGCCATGAAGAGGCGGTCGTGCACCTCCTTGGCCACGTTCATCTTGCCAAAATGGCGCACGCTGGTTTGCTGCTGATGTTGCTATGACTACTGCTGCTGTTGTTGTGGAGATTGCTGCTTTTGCTATTGCTGTTGCTGCTCCTTCTGGTCCCTCTTGAACTTGAAGCACTCTTTCTGGTAGTGCCCCTCTTTCTGGCAATAGTAGCACTTGCCCTTCTTCTTCCTTCTCTGCTGCCAGGACTTCTTCTATTGTTGGTTGCGTGAGCCCATGGCCATGAACGCTCCTTCACCGCTGCTGTTGCCGCCATTACGCTTTGCTACATTGCAAAGCAGTTCTACCTACACCAAGTGCGTGTAGATGAAGTCTAGGTCGAGAGCCGGCTGGCACTCCAACTTCTCGCGCATCGTGTCATAGCTCGTTGGGAGTCCCCTTAGTAAGAGGAGGACAAAGCGCACGTCTTCCACAAGGTTGCCGGCCGCTTTCAGCTATTTTGCTGGCTCCTTTGCCCTGTCCAAGTCGGCCTCCATCCCTTCGCCATCCTGCATTTTCAATACCATCATATTCTCCTCCAAAAGCATGAGGAATATTAGATCCTTGCTCTCATACTTCTTGCACAATGTATCCTACCCCTCTTTTGCAGTAGCCTTGTCACTCACGTAGTGAACATGCTGGTTGGACATGGTGTTCACAAGCAGCGTATAGGCCTCCTTGTCCTTCTTCTTCCACTCCACATATGCCGCCACTGCAGTAGTAAATGAATTTGTATCGGCTGCACCTTTCTGTGGCGTCTTCTACGCCACCACCTCTGCTGCGGGGATGCCTTTTGCTTGTGGAGGCGAAGCGTGCTCGTCGTCGCTCACAACCTCCCATAAGACCCTCTCCTCCAAAAGGAGGCAGGTATGGATCTTCCAAAACATGAAGTTGGCACGTCCTTCCAGCCTCTCGAAGGGTTGGGCTGCTGTTACCACGCCTGTTGCTGCCATTATGAGCTTTGGTGATGCTCAGCAATGCCCTTGAGTGGCGGCGCTTCCCTTGCTTAAGCTGCTACCTCTGCCAGGAATCCGTCTGATAGAAAATGGACAATAGAGGCTAGCAGACTAGGAATTTGGAAAAACTGAGCCACCACTGGAAAACTCAGCTCAAAACCTTTCAGGTGGACCCATAACACAGGGTCAATAACAGGGGACTATCAGAGATATGCCCTTTTGAAAATAGGGTATCCTGTTGCTCCTACTCCTGCTCACACCAGCCAGCTTGTAAACGGTGTTTCTTCCAGACGTACCAACAGAATGCAAATATTTTTGCACCAATGGAAAGTGTAGGCAAAATAATTCAATTTGTATGTGCTACTTTTTCCATTTGAAAAATAAATTAGAGAGTTATGGTCATCACAAGGTGACACTCTTTGTCAGAGAGGAGAGTGTAGCCCTGGCCAAACTCGTTTTGAGAATAACTCTCAGTCTGACCGTTCGATCTTCGCAATCTTGGACCAGTTGGAAAGCTTGTCTCTTGAACTTGAAGATCCTGTGGTTGATTGTCAAATTTCGTGAAGGTTTCACCCCAACCTGTCCCTCTCGAAGTGATGGCCTGTGCTAGCTAAAAGTGGCAGACCTTGGCTCTGATACCGAGTGTTGGAACTAGAGGAGAGAGCAAGCCTTGGAGCAGAAAACATGTGGGACTGGAACGGCATCACTTGTGCTAAAGAATGGTTGTTGAATCACTCAAAATGATGGAGTATATATAGAGCTAGAGCTTGGGCAAGTCAGCCCTCCCACAAGCGACACCACTTAGCCATGGAGGCTAAGGCTCACACACCAGAGTCCATAATCTCACACAAGAGAGGAAATCAACCTAGCGATTAGGCTTACCACTCACACACGACCTAGAGAGCTAGAAAATGCTCTCATGGCACACTCCTAGTCGTCATATAACCCACAATCCCATGGAGAGTCGGTATGTGTCCATGGCTAAACACAAGGATCTCACCTCACCTAAAAAGTAAGGAGAGGTACCTTTTTCCTTGTTAGCACACTCTGAAAAGGCAACCCAAGAATCTAGGACCTTTGTGGATATCTTACCCATGAGGTCTTGACCCTGAACCTCTTGCCTTTTTCTTTTCTCAGTCTAATGCATGGAGCCATTGCCCATGGTCACCCAGATATCGGCAGTCGATGACCCCAGAAACTTCAAAAATCCATATCTCTTGATCTGACGATTGGATCGGCCTCAAACTAGGACCGTAGACATGTTGCCACCTGATCTTTCAAATGGTGAAGTTGGATTGACATTCGCAGCATGCATTTGGTAGTTTCATGGAACTTGCTCCTATAGACCTCAAACTGAGCCGGATTGCTCCTTTCCCAACAGAATATGCCTGAAAAATAATCGCACTCCATTACATTCACCCCCCTCCTCAAAAGTGGGACATCCTAGTGCACACAAGATACTCTTGACATATATTGTATTGATACTCTTGACATGGAAGTTAGCCTCTGGCTTGCAGGAGTTGTGCTCCGCCAGGTACCCCTTCCACTTGACTAGAAACTCATATCGATGTCCACTCTGGCGGTTTGATAGAATCTTCTCCACCAGAACCCCTCACTTCGTTCAACCTAAACAGTAGGAGGTAGAGCTAGTCCAAGAATTTGGAAGAAGGTTTTGGGTCGTGATAGGAACTAAGCAAGAAGATGTGGAACACTGTATGGATGGAGTAGTTAGCTGGCACTCCTGAATGTTAAATGGATCAACCCATCACAGCTTAAGCTTCGGGCTCCTTACCCCCATCAGCTATACGCTAGCAGAATTTGGCATCACCTGATCACCCTATTGGAACTTCTCTACATAGCGTTGCGTATGAACGTGCTACTTCTGTTACTTTTGTACCTTCAACAGCCATTACCGCACGACATCCGAAGTGGTGGCAAATCCATCATCAGTATGCTACACAGCCAGAACAAATGTTGTCGTAGTAAGGGTAGTGGAACTCAATGGTTAGTGGCCATAGGCCACCTCAAACGGGGACATTCTTGTTGATGCTCACATTGATGAGTTGTATATAAACTATGCCGCTTAAAACTTCTCCTCCCAACCCTTTTCATTTGGTAGGACCATGCTCTGTAATAGTTATTCCACATTCTGGTTTGTGTGCTCCATTTGTCCATCACTCTTTGGGTGGTATACTGTAGTGAGCTACGCCCGCGTACCTATTTTCTTCAACTGATCTCTCTAAAACCGCAAAGTGAAGCGTGGATGGCAATTTGAGGCTTGCGATTGCGACACTCCATGTTGCTTGATGACATGACAAAGGAGGAGTGAAGTTGTCGATGCAGCTGTGATACTCTTAGGACATGCGATGAAGTGTTCCATCTTAGGGGACCGGTCCACCACCATCAACAACATGTTTTTGCCCTACTGTATCACAAGCAACCCGCCAATAAAGTCAAGCGATATGTCTGTTCATGACCTCTTAGGCACCGGTAATGGTAGCAGCTTCCCAAGTGGCTTTGTCCTCCGTGCCTTGATGTGTAAGCATACTTCACAACTGCTCACAAACCTCTTGCAAGCAGTTGACATTGACGACCACACGTATTGGCGTGCCAAGCCTTTGAGTATCTTGTCGAAGCCAATATATCCGGAGTAGTGCGTTTCATGTGCCTCCTCTATTAGCATCTACTTCAATGGCACATAGTTCGGTACCAAAATCCTCCTCTCTTCTCCCCTTTGCTAATACACTCCATTCCACATGGCGTCCTTCAGCACACCACCAGTGAACTCAATTTTCCACACTATAGCCATACTTGAACAAATTATGCATGACTAGAGATCCCATAAGCACTGAGATAGTGTTGAGGCTCAACTCTGACCTTCTTCACAATGGATCTTCCGCGTTGACCTCCCTAGGCTTGTATTGGATCTCAAAGTCAAAAATTCCTTCCAACAACTCCATCAAGCAAGTTTGCTAGCGATTGAGATTTGGACGTGTCTTCATGTACCTTAGGTCGTAGTGATCCGTGAAGACCACACATTGCCGTGCCTTGAGGTAGTATCTCCAATGCTTGAACGTGTGGATCACCACCAATATCCCCTTTTCATGGATTGCGTAGTTCAGCTCCACACCTCGCAGCTTACGTCATGCGTACACAATTGGTTATGGTCCTTTCCTGTGATCCTGCATGAAGACCATCCCAATGACATGATTGCTTGTGGCCATTGCCATGACGTTCTCCGTGGATGAATCCAGATGCACCAGAGCATCACACTTTGCAACCTTGAGCTCCTTGAAGCTCTTTTGCTCCTTCTTGTCCCATTCCTAACAGTGATCCTTCCTCAACTGTTTAGTCAGTGGCAAACCCTTCTGCGCATACCCTCAGATGAATTTCTAGTAGTAGTTGACAAATCCTAGGAAGACCTAGATGTCAAGCACGTACTTTGGTATCAGCCAATGCTCTACTGCTTCGACCTTCTTTGGGTCTATGTGGAGACTTTGCCGCTCACATTGTATCCAGGGAACTCTACTTCCTGCCTCTCAAACTTGCACTTGGAGAGCTTTAGAAACAACTTCTTTGTCGGAAGAATGTCTTGCACTTGCCGAAGTTGTTCTTGATGTCCTCCAAGATCCAAGAGTACGTGAGGATGTCGTCAAGAAATACCACCATCAATGTTTCCAGATGAGGATGGAAGATCTTGTTGATGATGCTCATGAACGTTACAGGAGCGTTGCTTAATCCAAATGATCTCACAAGATACTCAAATTCGTCGTATAGCGTCCAAAATACCATCTTCTCCACATGCTATTCCGCAGTTCAATGGTATCCCGGAAGCAAGTCAATTTTATTGAAATTCTACGCTCACCTCAATTGGTCAAACAACTCACCAACCCTTGGTAACAGGTACAGATTTTTTATCATTACTTTATTCTGTGCACAAGAGTCTTCGCACTGTTGGCCTGAGGGTGAGTGTGCACCCTGGAGGGTCCCGAGCAGTGGCTGTTTAACACCACCAACTGTTTTTGCAGAGACTGAAACTGTGGAGGCAACTGGTTCCAAGGATGGCAACATCTGGTCAGAGAGTGAGGCAATAGTTTTGGCCTCAATTGACTGGGAATAAACACTTTTATCAAGGCTCACAAGCAGTGGCATTTTATAGCCACTGATCTAAGCTTTCCAGAACACCAAAGCATGCCAGATTTGGAGCTTCCTAGCAGATTCTATGGCTTCTAGAGTGCTCCTTGGTAGGCTGTCCTTTTCCCACCTAGGAAGGCNAGGGAAGGTGTCCAGAAGACCAAGACACCTCTAGATGCCTTGT
This sequence comes from Penium margaritaceum, assembly GCA_023375785.1. Lineage (NCBI taxonomy): Eukaryota > Viridiplantae > Streptophyta > Zygnematophyceae > Desmidiales > Peniaceae > Penium > Penium margaritaceum. Next base: position 248,517 of record SZWC01000787.1, on the reverse strand, counting down.
AGGACAAGTCACCCCTTCTAGAAGGTGTGCGACCTTCCTGGACCCTCACCTGGCCTTCTAGAAACTTAAAGAGGAACTCTAGAGGTTGAGCTAGCTTCCTGGCATCTATTTTCCACCTCCCTTGAGGCAGGGCAGAATTTCATCTTGTGGGACTTGAACCCGGGCCCCTGCCTCTAGAGGTGGACACCATTAACCACTAAGCCACTAAGGCTTGTCTTTTTTGTGCTCGTTTTTGGAGTCACTCCTGCCATGGTGAGGAGCATCATTCCAACAATCTCCCCCTTGCGCGTCACCCATGGCAGTTGTCCATGCTCAGCGTCTAGCTCAAGAGGCTTGGGAAAGCCCAAGCTCCATACAAGTAGCATCATGCCTGTCCTTGGGTTGCGCGTTTGTCATGGCATCAGCAAGCATGCGCTTTGTGCCGCAATGCACAAGCACCACATCACCCTTTGCAACAAGGTCTCGTGCAAAGTGATGCCGGATATCTATGTGCTTGGTCCTCCGGTGTAGCACAGGGTTCTTGGTCAGGCTGATGGCACTCATGTTGTCAACATTGAGTGCCGTTGGCTTCTTTTGCGGCACCCCAATCTCCTTGAGCAATCGTCGCAGCCATAGTGCCTCCTTTGCGGCGTCCGCGAGCGCAATATACTCCGCCTCAATGCTGGATAGAGCCACACTGTCCTGCTTCCGGCTTGCCCAAGACACCGCTACACCACCAAGCACAAAAACATAGCCTGATGTTGACTTGCGGTCATCAACGTCACCTGCCTAGTCAGCATCAGAGTAGCCAACCAACTTGAGGGAGTCAGTCCGCGCTCCCCCTCCAAACACAAGTCGCGAATGTGTCGTTGCCTTCAAGTAGCGGAGGATTCTCTTCACCGCTTGCCAATGTAGCGGCCCCGGATCAGCAACATAGCGGCTCACTTGTCCTTCAGCAAAGGCAAGGTCAGGCCGCGTCGCCACCATGGCATACATTATGCTGCCAACTGCGGACTGGTACGGTACTCCAGCCATCTCCGCCTTCTTGTCCTCCGTGCTCGGGCCCATGCTCAAGCTCAGCTCACATGTCGTTGTCATAGGTGTGCCGATGGGGTTGCACTCCTCCATGTTGTAGCGTCGGAGCACCTCCTGCACATATTTTTCTTGACCCATTTCCAGCGTGCGTGCTTTGCGGTCCCTCTTGATGGCGATGCCAAGGTAGTACTCAAGCTCGCCCATGTCTGTCATCTTGCACCGGCCGCCAAGTTGTTGCTTCAGGCTCTTGAGCTCCCCCTCATCTGAAGACACAAGGATGAGGTCATCCACGTAGAGGACGACAATTTGGTGGAGTCCTCGCTGATTACGCACGTACACGCTGTGATCGGCCTTGCAGCGCTTGAAGCCAAGCTCACCCATGAAACTATCCATCTTGAGGTACCACATGAGTGGAGCTTGCTTTAGTCCATAGAGCACCCTGCGAAGCCGGCATACCTTCCCTTGTGGCGCATCCACCCCCTCTGGCACCTCCATGTGAACTTCCTTGTCCAGGTCGCCATTGAGGAACGCGGTTTTCACGTCCATTTGGTGGATTTCGTAGTCGCGTGCCGCTGCCACCGAGAGGATAGTACGGATGGAGGCAAACTTGGCAACTGGTGCAAAGGTCTCGTCGTAGTGCTCCCCTTTTCTCTGGGCATATCCTTTCGCCACCAGCCGCGCCTTGTACCGCTCCACCTTCCCCTCCTTTGTGAGCTTCTTCCGGAAGATCCACTTGGAGCCGATGATTTTCTCGCCCTCCGGCAGGTCAACCAGCTCCCAAGTGTTGTTCTCCTCGTGGGAGGCAAGCTCATATTTTATTGCTCCCTCCCACTCAGCCCCATCCTTCCGCTGCAGTGCCTCCTTTACAGATTGAGGCTCCTCTTGAATGAAGAAGGCTTGTGCAAACCCAGTCCAAATACCCTTGTTGGCATCATACCTTTCTGTCCTTCTTCGCACACGGTTACTCGTGCGGGGCTCTTGAGGCGGTTGTCATTGTTACTGTCCCCTTTTGGCGCCATCCTCTCCTAGCGCTTGCTCCCCCTCTCTTGGAGACCTTGGAGACATCTGTTGACTCCCCACCTCCACGTAGATCTCCGGTGCTTCGGATTCCTCATCCAAACTGGCCGGAATAAAGTCTGTCGCTCGCCCATCCCTCAGGCGATGCTCTCCGGTTGGTGATGATACGAGGATGTCACCCTCATTCACGTCCTCCGGCGTCTCCCCCTCAAGGAGTGGCATCCACTCCCCCCTCTTGGAGAGACCTGCCTCCTTGTCTGTCCAACGGCTTTTCTCGTCAAACGTGACGTCGCGACTCCGCACAATCTGCTGCCTCCTTGGGTCAAAGAGCCGATACGCCTTGCTTCCGCTCTCATATCCAAGGAAAATACACCAGCGGGTACGTGGGTCCAGCTTACTCCGTCCCTCACGTGCCTCCACCATTGCATGTGCAACACAACCAAACGTGCGGAGGTGACCCACNCACCCAAGGCACCCCGCATATTCACCGCCGTTGTCACTCCGGAACGCCTTCACCTTCAACTCTGTTTGCCGCTCCACATCAGCCACAAACTCTTGCATGCACGCAAGGACCTCACTCTTCCGCTTCATTGGGTAGAGGTAGAGTTTCCGGCTGTGGTCATCGATGAAGGTGAGGAAGTAGCGAGCTCCGCCGATGGAGCTCTCAAGCGGTCCACACACATCTGTGTGTACCACGGCCAGTTTTGCCGATGCACGCGTCCCCTTGGCGACAAACGGCTGCCGAGTTGATTTGCCAATGATGCATGGCTCACACACGGTCTCCTTGGTTCCATCAAGGCCGCTGATTTGGAGACCCCGCACCACTTCCCTGTTAGCCATCTCTTTCACTGTTGATGGAGAAATGTGGCAGAGTCGGCGGTGCCATAGGTCCAAATCTCCTCCATCCTTCGTTGCAAGGTTGGCGGCGTTGGACCCCACCCGGCTGCTGAGGATCTTTGCGCGTAGCAGGTACAAGTCGTCCTCCCTCTTGGCACGCGCAATCACCTCACCTTTGCCCTCTTTGCGGATGACGGCCTCCTTCTTTGTGAAGAGCACCTCAAGTCCCTTGTCGGTAAGGCGGCTGACGGAGAGCAGGTTTGCCCCAAAGTTAGGCATATGCAGCACATCGTAGATTGTGCTCGTGACAGGTTTTCCATCCACAATTGACTCAATGCGGACGTTACCCTCACCGGCGGCCACCTCTGTTTTTCCATTGGCCACCGTCATGCGTCTCTCCGAGGCGCCGTAGGTGACAAATGCCGCCCTGTTGCATTGCGTGTGGCGGCCTGATCCGGAGTCGATGACGGCAACTCCCGGATCCTTCAAGTTGGTGGAGTTGTACGCCATAAGGGCGTGCTCATCTTTCTTCCCGTCCCGCTGCGACCGATCTGTTTTCTTCTTAAGACAGTTGCGCACGTAGTGGCCCTCCTTGCCGCAGTTGAAGCACTCCCCCTTCTTGTCACCCTTCTTAGTGCCCTGTTTGGCACTCTTCCACTTGTCACCTCGGCCTCCACTTTGAGGATGAACCATGTAAGCTGAAGTTGATGCCGCTGCACTCTCTCGACCGCCACGTCGCATCCACTCATTGCGCACGTACTCAGCAACCTTCGGGTACTTCAGCTCGTCGGAAGGCCAGCCACCAAGGACTGTGATCATGGGACTCCAACTGTCTGGCAAGGCCAGAAGGAGGATCATAGGTTACAACTGAGAGTCGACCTCCCAACCCGTGGTCACGTACTCCGCTGCGAGGGACTCAATCTGCTGCATGATCTCCATGATGTTGTCGCCTTCGTTGGCTCGGAGGGTGACGAGCCGTTTGAAGATGAAGAGCTGATTGGCAAGGTTGCTTGACTGGTAGATGGAACAAAGTTTTGACCATGCATCTGCGGCCAGGGTGCATCCTTGGATGTGCCCAAGTTGTGGTGGGCATAACGCGGACACAAGGAGCGACAATGCCTTTTTGTTGCGCTTCTTGTATGCCTCCTTCACCTCAGCCGTTGCAGTCTCCGGTGGAGCAGTCTCATCACCTTTTATGAGCTCAAGCAGTCCCTTGTCGTCCAGGAAGACTTCAAACTGCCACCTCCACAAGGCAAAGCCTGTCCCATCAAACTTAAGGACAGCGCAGCTCCTGTCTTGCTCGCTAGTTGCCATGTCTTGCTGTTGGGAGCGTGAAATCAAGCTGGCTTTGAACCCTTTAGAGGCATGGGCCCATAACCCTTTGTTGGCCTAAGGGTGAGTGTGCATCCTGGAGGGTCCCGAGGAGTCGCTGTTTCACACCACCAACTGTTTTTGGAGAGACTGAAACTGTGGAGGCAACTGGTTCCAAGGATGGCAAAATCTGGTCAGAGAGTGAGGCAATAGTTTTGGCCTCAATTGACTGGGAATAAATACTTTTATCAAGGCTCACAAGCAGTGGCATTTTATAGCCACTGATCTAAGCTTTCCAGAACACCAAAGCATGCCAGATTTGGAGCTTCCTAGCAGATTCTATGGCTTCTAGAGTGCTCCTTGGTAGGCTGTCCTTTTCCCACCTAGGAAGGCATCCCTTCCCTCCTCTAGAAGCTTCTGCCCCTTCCTAGATTCCTCAGCTTGCTTCAAGTAGGAGGGAAGGTGTCCAGAAGAACAAGACACCTCTAGATGCCTTGTAGGACAAGTCACCCATTCTAGAAGGTCTGCCACCTTCCTGGACCCTCACCTGGCCTTCTAGAAACTTAAAGAGGAACTCTAGAGGTTGAGCTAGCTTCCTGGCATCTATTTTCCACCTCCCTTGAGGCAGGGCAGAATTCCATCTTGTGGGACTTGAACCGGGGCCCCTGCCTCTAGAGGTGGACACCATTAACCACTAAGCCATTAAGGCTTGTCTTTTTGGTCTTCCTTTTTGGAGTCACTCCTGCCATGGTGAGGAGCATCATTCCAACACGCACATCCGCAACTCCCTTGTCTGTTGACCAGATATGCTCCTTGTCCATAGCTCACATTCGGACAGGCACAAGACGGACTAGGCATGCACTGCTCCATTGGAGTGAGTCTTCTAAGTCTGCTCCGGATAGACAAGGCCTACACTGCTCCTTTGGAGAAAGTGTCAAGTAGATAGTATAGCCAGCAAACACTACATAGTACAACTCCTTATGGCATAGATGTTCCAGAGTAAGTCTGTAGAGGGAGACGTTACTAGGTCAAATCCCAGTCCACTGTCTAATTCTCTTTGTGACCAAAAAGGAGGACAAGAAGGTTCTAAGAGACATCTTAGAAAAGGTCCTTCCTGGTGGTTGGCGCCACTTGGCAGTCACAAGAAGTGCCATGTAGGGAGGGGGATGATGCAATTGAGATTGCCTCCAAAGTGGCTTATCCAAGGAGCCACTACACGCGTAAGCTAGAAGCTGGCTCTAAGACTATAAGAACCTGTCAGTTGCCGGCCATTCAGTATAGTTCTTACCTTTGAGACTCCTAACAAAGTTGTCCACCAGGGGGAGACACTAAACAAGCATTGGTTGGTCTAAGCCCCAGGAGTGAGCTCCTCGCGCGAAAGTGACTAGGTGGTAAGGACACAATGCAAGGAAAGGATTCCTATTCACTGCTTAGTATGGAACCTTGGCTCTGAGGGTGATATCACCTCTTGGTCGGAATACCAAGAGCGGTCGGCGTGAACCATTATGTCACAACCCGTTTTCTAGACTGTCATCTCAAGCACGTTGACAAAGGGTTATGGGCCCACATTGACTAGTTGTTAGGCACCCTTCTGCGCACTCTCTTCCCCTCTCTCTCTCTTGTAGCATGTATCAGCTCCATAAGCTCCATCTCCTCCATCTGCTCCATCAGCTCTAACGACGGGTGCTGGCACTTAGCAAAGAAAGGCCAAGGATAAGCTCTGCCTTGGAGGTACGACCCTTGGGCCCTAACCAAGATAAGCTCTGTCCTTGGAGGCACAACCTTGGGTTCGCTAGTGTGAATTCTTCTCTGTTTGAAGGTAATTAATGGCTAAAGGATAAGCAATGGATATGCACCTTCTAAACTAGTAGCAGACAACAGCCTACATCAGCATACATCGACCTCAACGAATAAGAGAAGTACAGAAGCAGACAACACTTTGACGACACCCGCAACGATCACTCTTGAACAGGTCAAGTGTGGGATATCAAAGTTCAAGGGGATAGGTTTCCCCTTGTGGAAATGGAAATTTGAGATTATCATGAGGGTGCATGGCTACTTGAAGATATTCCTTGAAGAAGAGGTTCAACCTCTTGAATAGATATTTGATTTGAAGCGTGGAGTGTCAAAAATGACATGGCGTTTATGATTCTCTTGACATCAATGCATGAGTGATAGCATTTCCACCTCCAAGGTATCACGAATGCATCAACGGCTAATAAGAAGCTTGCACATGTACACGAATCAACAACTTTTGCAAATCGCCTCTTCATCCTTCGAAAGCTGATTTTGATGAGGATGAGCGAGGGAGAGTCGATTTCTAATTGCAGTTTGAAGGAGTGCTGCGATAAGTGACCCGAATGAATTGGGAAATCGGCACCAACATGCAGGCCATGATCCTCCTCATGGCACCACCTCAAAGCTAGAGTTCTCTGATCACCGTCTTTGGCGGTCGGAAGGAGGAGGATTTGACGAATGAGGTAGTGTTGGAGTACGTGCGCAACGGGGCCATGCGTTGCAGCGGTAGTGAGGCTAATATTTCAGCCTATGATGCATATTATGGTGGTCGTGGCAACAAGTCCTCTTCAGGTCCGAGCAGTAGCGGAAGTCATGGCAGTAGAGGAAAAGGCAATGGTGGCGGTCATAAGGGTTCAAAGTGTCCCGGGAAGTGCCATAACTACAGTCAGCCTGGGCATTAGGGACGCGAGTGTAGGGCTCTCCAAGAAGGAAGACGTAGGTCATGATGATAGAAATGAGGACAAGGGAAAGGGTAAGAAGGATTTGATGAGCATGATGGTTGAGAGCATGCGGGTAACAAAGGGAGTGACACTGCTTTAAAGAGGAGCCTACGGGCTGGACTCTGGCACAAACCACCACTCTTCAAGGGAGAATGATGGGTTCATCTCTATTCAGGTGTGCCAACAGTAGACTTATCAATGCGTAAGATGAGGGAGATAAGTTGATTAGCATCAAAGTGAACAGTGCCAGAAAAGGATTGAAGTTGGGGAAAGTCGTCTACATACCGACTTTTGCTGTAAATCTCCTCTCAGTGACCAAAATCACGAACCATGACAGGACACTCATCTTCACGAAGGAGGCTGTGATTGTCAAGAATAAGGACAATAAGATCTCCTATCCCAAGGACAGTCTTGCCGCACAAGTCCCAAGAGTTGATGGGCTCTACGTGCTGCAGACCAAATCCCTTGACAGTACAAATGAGGGCTATGGAGCGGTTGAAGAGCCCTAGTCTCCAAATCGTGATTTAGCACCACAAGCTATCACCATGGTGGCTAACTCCACCAAAACGATACATGGTGAGCCGTGGCACAGGCGGTTGGACCATGTCCCTCATAGCACACTACAAGCTGTAAAGCAACACAAAGTGGTTCATGGGATGGAGGGATGCAAGGCCAAGGATGAGGAAAAGTGCAAGATGTTGTGTGACCCATGCCTCCAAGGCAAGGCAAAGAGAAAACCTTTTAAGCGTAATGGACAATGTACGGCAGAAATCTTGGACACGAATCACTGTGATGTGTGCGGACCATTCCGCACTCCCTTGAACGGCGGCACCAAGTATTTCTTGACCATCATCCATGACCATAATCGCAAGACGTGGATCTACTTCCTCAAGACAAAGGGAAAGGTCAAGGAGAAGATGCAAGAGTTTGTCGCGATGGTAGAGCGACAGACAAGCAAGAAGGTCAGCGCACTACGCACGGACAACGATGGTTAGTATGAGGCGTGCAAAGGCTGGTTAAGCCAACACGGCATCAACGACCAAACCACCACGCCTTACACCCACCAAAGAAATGGCATTGCCGAGGGAATGAACCAGACTATCCTCGGCATGATACAAAGCATGCTCTTTGACGCCAAACGCCTAGCTCGCTTCTGGGCTAAAGTAGCAAGAACTGTTTGCTACCTTGTGAATTTCAATCCGGCAACCACGCTTGGAAGGCGTGGTCATAGGTAACACGAGAAGCAGCTTAGGATGCCAGAAGAGGCATGGTCAGGGAAGAAGCCAGATGCCTCACACTTGAGGGTGTTTGGCTCTACTACCTCGACAAAGGTCCAGGCAGGAGAAGGAAGTGGCAAGCAAGATGCACGTGCTCACAAGTGTCTTATGGTCGGATACGACACTACACACAAGGTGTATAGGCTGTGGGACCAAGCGGCTGGAAAGCACATCAAGAGCTGAGATGTCCAATTTAAAGAAAGGACGCTTGGCAAGGGAGGGTCGTTGGATCCTGTCCATGCTCCCAAATGAGGAGAGTGGGTTCTGTTGCTCGAGTCAAGTTATCTGGCACCTGAGAACCGGCACATGGTGCCAGTGAAGGATGTTGTTGCAAGGAGAGTGGTTGTGCACGCTGACACAGCAGTGGACTCTGACCCTGAGTCTAAGTCAGACGAGGCCTTGGAGTCAAGCTTTGAGACCGGTAGCTCTTCCTCAAACAACGGATCACTAGCAACATAGGAGAACCAAAAGCAAGTAAGCCTTGAAGCACCACCAGCAACACTCAGCGTAGTACGTACAAGAAGAAACCTCCGCCCAAGTATGATGAAGAGAGTACGGAATGGACCGGACATGGTCATTCTAGGCTCAGGGAGAGCCTGTGACCGTAGCAGATGCTACAAACATGCCAAATGCGGCCGAGTGGAAGGAGGTAGTGGATAGCAAACTCGTATCCATTTAAGAGAACGGAGCATGGGTCCTGGTGGACAGGCCTCATAGCCCGCACGTGGTGGGGTCAAAGTGGGTACTCCGGAAAAAGTTTAAGCAAGATGGTACTATTCACAAGTAGAAGGCAAGAGTTAACCTGAAGGGGTTATTCCAGCGTACAGGCTCATCGTACGAGGAGACATATGTACTTGTTGTCACGTTTGCCTCCATCAGATCCATGTCGGACATCATTGCTGCAAACGATCTAGAGGTCCACCAGATGGACGTCAAGATTGTTTTTCTCTACAAGAAGCTAAACAAACGAAGTGCGGATGGAAGTGCCCAAGGGAGTGAAAGCTCCAATGCGCAATATTTGCAAACTGGTCAAAGTACTCTACGGGCTCAAATATGCCTTAGGGATGTGGTACAAGGAGATGGACGACTTCATGGCCGAGCTCACCTTCACACATTCCAAGAATGACCCTATTTTCTATGGGCTAGAGGAAGAGCAAGGCTTGGTGATGGTTGCACTCTATGTGGATGACCTGGTCATCTACTTGTCATCAGTCAAGCTATTGAAAAGCTTACGACGGATCTCAACAACACGTTCAAGATGAAGGACATGGGTCAGCTCCAGTTTTACCTCGGGTAAGCTATATAGTGCAATCGAGTAGCAGGCACCATCAACGTGAACCAAACCAAGTACATGATGGAGGTACTCAAGCGCTACAACATGGAGGACTGCAAGCCCATCAGCACACCCATGAAAACAGACATCAAGCTCTCCACCTCCATGAGCCCTTGCACGGCAGAAAAAAAGCGTGAGATGGAGAACATTCCCTAGCAAACTGTTGTTGGCAGCCTCATGTATGCCATGGAAGGAACACGCCCTGACATTTGCTATGTTGTGGGACAAGTGAGCAAGTTTGTGGCTAATCCAGGGCCACAGCACTGGCAAGCAGTCATGCGCATGATGCGCTATCTACAAAAGACACGACACATGGGACTCCACTTTGCAGGCCAAGAGGGATCTAACCTGCTGCGGCTGGTGTGCTACAGAGACGCCAACAGGGGAGGAATGGATGACAGAAAGTCCACCTCGGGCTTCGTCTGCCTCTTGAATGATGGTGTAGTCTCTAGGGAAAGCAGAAAGCAAGATTGTTTCTCCCTCCCTACCGTTGATGCAGAGGACATTGCTCTGTCAATAACATGCAAGGAGACACAGTGGCTACGCAGCTTACTTGCCGAGATGAAAGTGCCACAAACGCCAGCTACATAGGTACGCATTGACAACAAGAGGGCCATGAAAATGGCATAGGATGATATCATCGCCCAGCGGACCAAGCACATTGAAATCTGGTACACTACTCACGCGACCTGGTTACAAAGGAGATCGTGGACCTGGAATATGTGGAGATCAAGAAGATGCTCGCAGATTGTATGACAAAGGCGCTTGATAGCAAATTGCAGTCTGCAGGTACTCGAGACATTGGTATGGTCAACGTTGCCGACGAAGACGGAGGCCAAGACAGTTGAAGACAGGAGATATCTCACAGCTAATAACAAAGGTATAAGGGAGAGTTTGTTAACCTGATATGCTCCTTGTCCATAGTTGACATTTGGAGAGGCACAGGACGGACTAGGCATGCACGGCTCCTTTGGAGTAAGTCCCTAAAGTCTGGTCCAGATAGACAAGGCATGCACTAGTCCTTTGGAGCATGTCCCCTTGGTCTAATCCGGATAGATCTAGTAAACACTACATAGGACAAATCCTTGTGGCTAGTCGTTCCAGAGTTAGTCTCTGGAGCGAGGGGTCACTGGGTCAAATCCCAGCCTCCTGATTAATTTTCTTTGTGACAAAAAGGGGGAGAGGAAGGTTCTTACAGATATCTTATAACATTCCAAGGTCCTTCCTGGTGGCTGGCGCCACTTGGCGGTTACAGGGAGTGCCATGTAGGTAAGGGGGATGATGCAATCCAGATTGCCCCCAAAGTGGCTCATCCAAGGAGCCACTACGCGCCTAGGCTAGAGGCTGGCTCTAGGACTATACGAACCTGGGCTGCCTGTCATTGAGTATTATTCTTACCTTTGAGACTCCTAGCAGAGTTTTCCACCAGAGGGAGACACTAAAGAAGCATTGGTTGGTCTAAGTCCAAGGAGGTAGCTTCTCGCGCAAAAGTGACCAGGTGCTAAGCACACAGTGCAAAGAAGTGTTTCTAATGAACTGCTCAGTGTGGAATCCTGGCTTTGAGGGTAATAGCACCTCTTGGTTGCAATACCAGGAGCGGTCGGCAGAAACCATTGTGTCAAAACCTGTTTTCTAGACCATCGCCACAGGCAGGTTGACACTATCTTCTTGTTTAGAAAGATGACTGGTTCAGCATAGGGTAATATTGACAGTCTGATGAACCCGTATTGTATCAGCTCCTCCAACTATGTTTTTAGCTCACCCAGCTCATTTTTTCACATGGAATAAGCAGTTCCCACCATTGGAGTAACTGCAGGAACTAGCTCAATTATGTGGTCGATGTCCTACTTCAGTGGTAAACCCTTTAGTAGGAAACACATTATTGTAGCTATCCAACACTCCCTTGATGCCTTTTGACAGGTCTGTCATTACTTCTTTCTGCTTCTTTCCTTGTTACTTTGCCTCTACTGGTAACACTTCTACCTCTTGAGCTACTTCCGTTTACCACACTTATACAAAGAACACTTGGTTCTCCTTGTCTTGATAGCGCTATAATTGTACATGACTCAACTGCGACACCTTTCCTGCATTGGAGTCCTTCTCCTTAGTCCATAATGACAAAACAATGTACTCTTCTCATTGCTTCACTTTCACTTGGCTATGCACTCAATCCATGGTAAGATGCCACCAGTATGGCCTGTCACATCCCAAAATGGCATGATAGACATCCATCGGGCATGTGCAAAAGTTCACCTTGTAGAACAGCTTGTCGAAACGGACCCTCAAAGGCCTTAGAGGCATTTCGCACTCCAACTCCCCTTGTACCAACCTGGCCTTTGTTGGCTTCCCAAGTAGGCATGCAAGCCACAGCCTTTCTACAATCTCGTTGTTGAAAAATGAGTGTGACTCACCGCAATCTAGAAATATTTTAATCTGCTAGCAAATCAGGCATCCCTCATCGTTCACAAAATCATTAGATGAGATTTTGGCTTTCAAAAGGATTCCCAGAATGCTCTTGCTTCCTTTTCTCTACAGCAATATATTTGGTAGCTCCCTAGTTATTGAAGGACTTTTGGGGTGATTATTTGCTAATGCAGACAAAGCTTGCCTCCCAGTTGGACGTCCGCCACTCACAGATGGTTGCTATTTCCTTGTTGCTTCTTCTAGTCCTTTTTATGGTGTTTGGACTTTCCGCAGATCCAACAATCAAGAATGTGGTGAGCACAGTTGTAGAAAAAAAAGTAGACTTGGAGATGTGTGGTAGCCAGAACCAGAAAATACATGTTAATACCAATGAACAATGTATAGGTTTTTCATACTACCCTGACGGCTAGCTCTAGCCCTAGCCTATTGCTCTCCTAGCTTGCTACAACAAGCTATTTGCACGGTATCCGGTGTCCTACTTGCACTATACCCGGTGTCTTATTTACACCTCATACTTAGTGTACGAAGAGACTGGCCGTTGATTATCTGTATCGACGATCCATCTTGTCTCTCAGTGAGCCACCACGTTAGCTTGACGTGTCCTAGCGGTGAATGCGGTCGACCTATTACACACACCGTTGGTGATACAACAATTGTAATATGGTCTTAGTCACTGTTTCACACTCTCCCATTGACTGCGTTTGTTGTTGGTGGTCCACCTCCGAGACAGCCCATAATGTTGGACATATGGCCATCCGGCTATGTTTCAGGTCCACAAGAGCTAGTTCCAAGAAAATACCAGATGGTTACTTGGATTATCAATCTGACTTCACCATTGAAAACAAGTGGCAATTTGTCTATGGTCCAATTTTCAGGCCGATCCAACGGTCGAATTGGGAGATATGACTTTTCAAAGGTTCATGGGTCATGGACCACCAATGTCTGGGTGACCATGGGTGATAGCTCCATGCCTTAGCCTGAGAAAACAAAAAGACAAGAGGTCCAGGATCAGCACCTAATGGGAGAAATATCCAAAAAGGTCCTTGGTCTCAGGATTGCCTCGTCAGAGTGTGCTGACTAGGAAAAAGGTACCTCTCCTTATTTTTTTGATGAAGTGAAATCCTTGTGTGCTAGTCATGGATACATAGCGATTCTCCATGGGATTTCGGGTTATGTGATCACTAAGAGTGTGCCATCACAGGATTTTCTAGCTAGCTAGGTCGTGTGTGAATGGTCAGCCTGATTACTAGGCCGATTTCCTCTCTTGTGTGAGATTATGGACACTAGTATGTGAGCCTTAGCCTCCATGGCTAAGTGGTGTGGCTTGTGAGAGGGCTCACTTGCCCAACCTCTACCTCTATATGTATTCCATCATTTTGAGTGATTCAATAACCATTCTTTAGCACAACTAATGCTCTTTCAGTCCCATATACTCACTACCCCAAGGCTTCCTATCTCCTCGAGATCCAACATTAAGTATCAAAGCCAAGTTGTGGAAGTTTGAGGCAGCGCTGAATGTCACTTTGAGAGTGACGGGTTAGGATGAAAATTTCACCAAATTTAACGATCAACCACTAGATCTTTAAGATTATAAGACAAGCTATCCAACGAGTGCAAGATCGCTGACATCCAACTGTCGGATTGAGAGTCGTGCTCAAAATGTTGTCAGCCAGGGCTACATTTTTCTCTATGAGTAAGACAGTCACCTTGTGATAACCATAACACTCTTGTTTCCTTATCAAGTTTAGAATTTGGTACTTGAAAACTGTAGTATTTTTCTGAATCTTTCCATTGGTATAAAGATATTTGCATTCCATTGATTTGTTTGGGAGAAACAATGTTCACAAGTTGCCTGGTCTGAGTTGAAGTAAGAGCAGAAGTATACTGTGAGAGTTGGTGCTCTCTAGAGATTTAGCCTTAGTGTGTGGAAAGCATAGTTACAGCGGAAAGTTAGACTTGGAGAAGTCTAGAAACTAGAGCTGGAAAATACAGGTTTATTAGATTGAACAGAGTACAGGGTATTCATACTGTTTGGAAGGCTAGCCCAGGCCTCAGCCTACTACTTTCCTAGCTTGCTGCGACAAGCTACTTGCACCTGAACTCAGTGCTCTACTTGCACCTGAATCCGGTGCTCTACTTCCACCTACTGCCTAGTGCAAGAAATGCTTGGCCGTCGATCGTCGAGATCAACGGTCTGTCTTCTCTCATGGTGAGCTGCCGCGTTGGTCTTGTATGGCTCTCGACGGTGGGTGCGGTCACCCTGTTGTAAACGCCACCGTAGAACTGCGACCGTCGCACGGTTGCAGTCACCAGTTTTACTACCGCCGTTGACCGCATCTGTTGTCGAGGCCGTCCGTCCAAACAACCCCTCAGCGGATGGCGTCACCGGTACGCCAAACGCCGAGAGGAGGGGAAGCCACCCTCGCATGGCGTGTTCGGAATGCCACGCGAAGGCGCAAGCAAAACACGCCCTTGGCGTGTAGAGCTCGCACCTGCTCGCTCGCTCCTCGTGTCCTCGCATCTTCCCATCCCTGTATGCACTCAGTCGAGGTCGAGCGGAGGTGAGCTCGACCGCGAGCAAAATTTCCGAAAAACAGAAAATGGCCCACATGCCCCTCAAACAAAGCCCAGGCTCCAAGTATGCCAATAAAACAGGGGCACCTCATTACATTCACCCTCCCGTTGGAGGTGCGACGTCCCGGCGTGCCTGAGATACTCCTGGAGAGCAGTGTTGGTACCTCCCACATAAACGTTGGCCTCTACCTCCCTAGAGTTGTGCTCCACCGGGTACCCCTAGTTGACTTGATGTGCTCCTTGTCCAAGGCTGATATTTGGACAGGCACCAGACGGACTAGGTATGCACTGCTCTCTTGGAATAAGTCCCCTAAGTCTGGTCCAAATAGACAAGGCATGGAGTGCTCCTTTGGACCAAGTCCCCTTGGTCTAATCTGGATTGTATAGCCGGCAAACACTACCTAGGACAACTCCTTATGGCTTAGACGTTCCAAAGTTGGTCTCTGGAGCAAGAGGTCACTAGGTCAAATCCCCTCCCGGTGACTCTTTTTTTTTGTGACCAAAATGGGGACAGGAAGGTTCTAAGAGACATCTTAGGACATTCCAAGGTCCTTCCTGGTGGCCGGCACCACTTGGCAGTCACAAGGAGCGCCATGTAGGCAGGAGGGATGACGCGATCCACATTGCCTCCAAAGTGGCTCATCTAAGGAGCCACTGCATGCCTAGGCTAGAGGCTGTCAGTTACTTGTCATTGATTACAGTTCTTACTTTTGAGACTCCTCACAGAGTTGTCCACCAGAGGTAGACACTAAAGAAGCATTGGTTGGTCTAAGCCCTAGGAATACTTGCGCAAACGTGACCAGGTGCTAAGGACACAGTGCAAGGAAGTGATTGCTATTCTCTACTCAGTATGGAACCTTGGCTCTGAGGGTGATATCATCTCTTGGTTGGTCGGTGTGGAACCAAGAGCGGTCGGCGGGAACCATTGTGTCGGAACCCGTTTTCTAAACCGTCGCCAGAGGCAGGTTGATACTGAATAGTTATAAAACACGCTTCTGCGCACTCGTTTGCCCTCTCTGTCTTGCGGCGCGCATCAGCTCCATCAGCTCCATCTACTCCATTAGCTCCAACGGTGCATCCTAGCACTTAGCAAACAAGAGCCAAGGATGACCTCTGCCCTTGGAGGTAGGACCCTTGGGCGCTAACCAGGATAAGCTCTACCCTTGGAGGCATAAGCGTGGGTTTCCTAGTGTATGTTCTTCTTTCTTTGCAGGTGATCAATGGCTAAGGGGTAAGCGACGGATCTGCACCTTCTAAACTCGTAGCAGACAACAGCCTACATCAGTCTACATCGGCCTCAACAAAACAGAGAAGCACAGAAGCAGAGAAGTAGTATGACCACACCCGTGACGCTCACTCTTGAGCAGGTCAACGGTGGGATGTCAAATTTCAGAGGGTTTGGTTTTCCCTTGTGGAAATGACAATTTGAGATTGTCATGAGGGTGCGTGGTTGCTTGAAGATGTTCCTTGGAGAGAGCTTGAACCTCCAAAAACACATCCTGGATATGAAGCGTGGACTATAAAAAATGACATGGCGCTTGCGATACCTCTGACATCAGTCCTTGAGTCATAGTATGTCCACCTCCAAGGTATCACACATGCATCAAAGGCTTATGAGAAGCTTGCACGTGTACACCAATCAACGGCTCTCGCAAATTGCCTCTTCATCCTTCAAAAGCTGATCTCAATGAGGGTGAGCGAGGGAGAGTCTATTCTGGCCTTCTTAATGCGGTTTGAAGGACTGCTGCAGCAATTGCACCAAATGAACTGGGAAATGGACACCAACATGCAGGCCATGATCCTCCTCATGGCGCTACTTGAAAGCTGGGGTCCTCTCATCATCGTCTTTGGTGGTTGGAAGTAGGAGGATTTGACGTATGAGGCAGTGTCCACATGGACACTGCCTCATACGTCACGTGCGCAACAAGGCCATTCATCGTAGCGGTTGTAAGGCTAACATTTCAGCCTATGCTGCACAGTGCCATGGTCGTGGCAACAATTTCTCTTCTAGTCACAGCAGCAGCGGAAGCAGTGGCGGTGAGGGAAAAAGGCAATGGTGGCGGTAGAAAGAGTTCAAAGCATCCTAGGAAGTGCCATAACTGTGGCAAGCCTGGCCATTGGGCACTAGAGTGCAGGGCTCCTAAGAAGGAACACGGAGAGCATGGTGGTAGATATGAGGGCAAAGGAGAGGGTAAGAAGGAGTTGACGAACATGATGGCTGAGAGCATGCCGACAACCAAGGGAACGGCACTGCTCAAGCGTGGAGCCTACAGGCTCCATTAGCGACACTGAACGTCACTTTAGGTGTGCCAACAACAGCTTTATCCATGTGCAAGGCGAGGACGATAAGTTGATCAGCATCATTCTAAACGGTACAAAATAAAAACTTGAAGCTCGAGAACGTTGTCTACATGCCGTTTTTTTAGGCAAACCTCTTGTCGGTGTCCAAAATCATAGACCACAACATGACGACCGTCTTCACAGAGGAGGAGGCCGTGATTGTCAAGAACAAGGACATCACGATCTCCTATCCCAAGGAGAGTCTTGTCGCACAGGTCCTAAGAGAAGATGAGCTCTATGTTCTGCAAACTAAATCCTTCAGACTACAAATGAGGGATATGCGGCGATTTAAGAGCCCAAGTCTCCAAAGCCTGATATTGCACCACGAGCCGTCACCATGGCGGCCAACTCCACCAACACAAACGATGAGCTGTGCCACAGGTGGTGTGGCCATGTGGCCGAAAGCACACTCCAAGCTATGCAGCAGCACGAAGTGGTTCATGGGATAGAGGGATGTAAGGCCAAGGATGAGGGAAAGTGCAAAAAGCCGTGTAAGCCATGCCTCCAAGGGAGGGAAAAGAGAAAGCCCTTTGAGCGTAATGGTTAACGTGCCGTAGTAATCCTAAACCTGATTCACTATGATGTGTGCGGACCATTTTGCACACCTTCAAACGGAGACAGCAAGTATTTCTTGACCTTCATTGATGACCATAGTCGCAAGATGGTGATCTACTTCCTGGAGACAAAGTGAGAGGTCAAGGAGAAACTATAAGAGTTTGTCGCAATGGTAGAGCAGTAGACAAGGAAGAAGGTCAAGGCATTGTGCACGGACAATGGTGGTGAGTACGAGGCGTGCAAAGGCTGGTTGAGCCGACACGACATAAACCACCAGATCACCATGCCTTATAACCCCCAGACTAATGGTGTTCTCAAGCTGATGAACTAGACTATCCTCGGCATGACACGAAGCATGCTCTTTGACGCCAAACTCCCACCTCGCTTCGGCGCTGAAGCTGCAAGAACTGCTTGCTACCTTGTGAATCTCACTCCGGCAGCCGCTTTTGGAAGGCGTGGTAACAAGCAGCAAGAGAAGCAGCTCAGGACGCCACAGGGAGCTTGGTCAAGGAAGAAGCCAGATGCCTCACACTTGAAGGTCTTTGGCTGTACTACCTCGGCAAAGGTCTAAGTAGGAGAAGGAAGTGGCAAGCTGGATGCACGTGCTCGCAAGTGTGTAATGGTCGGATATGACACCGTACACAAGGCGTACAGGCTGTGGAACCAAGCGGCTGGAAAGCTTATCAAGAGCCAAAATGTTGAGTTTTATGAAAGGACGCTTGGCAAGGGAGATTTGCTAGAGCCTGTCCATTGGGTTGTGTTGCTCGAGTCAAGTGATCAGGCACCAGAAAACGAGCAGATGGTGTCAGTGAAGGATGGTGTTGGAAGGAGAGTGGCTGTACATGCTGACACAATGACAGACTCTAACATTGAGTCTGAGTCGTCCGAGGCCTCTGAGTCAAACTCTGAGGCCGGTGGCTCTTCCTCAAACAGCGGATTACTCAAAGCGCAAGAGCAACCAAAGCAACTAAGTCTTGAAGCCCCACTAGCAACACTCCGGCATAGTACACGCTAGAAGAAACCTCCGCCCAAGTACGATGCAGAGAGTGCGAAATGGATCGGACTCAGCTTGTCATGCTTGGCTCAAGGAGAGCCTTTGATCATAACAGAGGCTATGAACATGCCAGATGCGGCCAAGTGGAAGGAGGGAGTAGATAGCGAACTCACATCCAGTGAAGATAACGGAACATGGGTTATGGTGGACAGGCTCCCAAATGCGCACGTGGTGGGAACGAAGTGGATACTCTTGAAAAAGGTCAAGCAGGATGGTACAATCGACAAGTACAAGGCAAGAGTTGTGGCGAAGAGGTTTTCCCAACGTGCAGGCTCAGAGTACGAGAAGACCTTTGCGCTTGTTGTCACCTTTGCCTCAATCAGATCCATGTTGGGCATCGCTGTTACAAAAGATGTGGAAGTCCACCAGATGGATGTCAAGACAGCTTTCTCAATGCGCCGGATAGCAACGGTGTAGAAATGGGTCCCAACATGGGAGGCCGTCAACCGCTCTTAGTATTACAACCAAGATAACATATCACCCTCGAACGAGGGATCCACACTTTAGGTTTTTTTGGTTTGCAACCTCACAAAGTCAGCATGTTGGTCTTTAGTGTCTACCTTTTGTTGGACACTCTCTAAGGAGTCTCATAGGCAAGAACTGTAAATGGATGCATACAAGGTACAAGCTTTTATGCTTGCAGAGCTTTGCTGAAGTTTCTGCTTGTTGTGGCTCCACTGGAGCCAACCTCAACCTACGGCACGTCCTTAGACCGCCAAGTGTCATCCTCAAGGTAGGCTCTAGTAAGCTTCCTAGAAGCTTCTTGTCCCAGTTTTGGCCACAAAGAGAATTGCGGCCGTCGCGGGCTTTGAATCCACGACCTCTCGTTTGAGACTCCGGTGCCTATTCAACCAAGCCAAAACGGTTTGGTTCCTATGATGAGCCACAGGGGACATACCCATTATGGGCAGTGCATTCCTTGCCCATCTCAAAAAACACCAAGGGGACATACTCCATAGAGCAGTGCATGCCTTGTTTGTGTGTGTAGCTAGCGAGCTAGGCAGTGGACAAGGTGCATACTATTTCAACCTTTTTCCTCTACGGGAAGCTAGACAAAGGAGTGTTGATGGAAGTGCCCGAGGGAGTTCCATAGGGCAAGATTTGCAAGCTTATCAAAGCACTCTACGGGCTGAAACAGGCCCCAAGGATGTGGTACAAGGAGATGGATAGCTTCATGGCCGGGCTCACCTTCACGGACTACCAAAATGACCCTACTGTCTATGTGCGGGAGGATGAGCAAGGCTTGATGCTGGTTGCACTGTACGTGGATGACTTGATCATATGCCCGTCATCGGTCAAGCTATTGAACAACACGTTCAAGATAACGGACATGGGTCCGCTCGAGTTTTACCTCGGGATAGCCATCCACCGCAATCGAGCAGCAGGCACCATCGAGCTGAACCACACCAAGTACATCATGGAGGTCCTCAAGCGCTATAACATGGAGGTCTGCAAGCCCATCAGCACACCCATGACAACAGACATCAAGCTCTCCTCCTCCATGAGCCCTAGCACGGAAGCATAACGGCGTGAGATGGAGAACATTCCCTATGAGTCTGTTGTTGGCAGCCTCACGTATGCCATGGTAGGAACACACCCTGACATGTGCTATGCTGTGGGACAAGTGAGCACCTTTGTTGCCAATCTAGGGCCACAACACTGGAAAGCAGTCAAGCGCATCAGGCGCTATCTATAGAAGACCCGACACATGGGACTCCAGTTTGGAGGCCAAGAAGGATCTGACTCGTTGTGGCTGGTGAACTACACAGACGACAATTGGGGAGGAAGAATCGATGACAGAAATTCCACCTCGGGCTTTGTGTGCCTCTTGAATGATGGTGCAGTCTCTTGGGCAAGTAGAAAGCAAGACTGTGTCTCCCTCTCTACCGTTGAGGCAGAGTACATCGCTATGTCAAAAGCATGCAAGGAGACACAGTGGCTACGCACTTTTCTTGTCGAGATGAAAATGCCAAAAACAGAGGCAATAAAGGTCTGCATTGACAACAAGAGCGCCATGAAAATGGCCCAAGATGATGTCATCTCCCGACAAACCAAGCACATTGACATCAGGTACCACTACTCACACGACCTCGTTGCAAAGGAGATCGTGGACCCGGAATACGTGGAGACCAAGAAGATGCTCGTAGATTGCATGACAAAGGCGCTCGACAACAAATTGTACTCTACATGTATTGGAGGCATCGGTATGGTCAACGCAATGGACGAAGGCTGAGGCCAAGACTGCTGGAAAGAGGAGAGATCTCACAGCTAATGGATACAGGTGCAAGGGAGAGTTTGTTGACCTGATAGGCTCCTTGTCCATGGCTGATATTTGGACAGGCTTCGTACATACTAGGCATGCACTGCTCTCTTCGAGGAAGTCCCCTAAGTTTGGTTCAAATAGACAAGGCATGCACTGCTCCTTTGGAGCAAGTCTCCTTGGTCTAATCTGGATAGTATAGCCAGCAAATACTACCTAGGACAACTCCTTG
The DNA here is from genome assembly GCA_023375785.1 of Penium margaritaceum. Lineage (NCBI taxonomy): Eukaryota > Viridiplantae > Streptophyta > Zygnematophyceae > Desmidiales > Peniaceae > Penium > Penium margaritaceum. The sequence goes on along the minus strand of SZWC01000787.1, from coordinate 227,551 downwards.
TGGCTTAGACGTTCCAGGGTTAGTCTCTGGACCGAGAGGTCACTACGTCAAATACCAGCCCTGTGACTAATCTTCTTTGTGACCAAAAGGGGGACACGAAGGTTCTAAGAGACATCTTAGAACATTCCAAGGTCCTTTCTGGTGGATGGTGCCACTTGGCGGTCACAAGGAGCGCCATGTAGGCAGGGGGGATGATGCAATCCAGATTACCTCCCAAAGTGGCTCATCCAAGGAGCCATTGCGCGCCTAGGGTAGAGGCTGGTTCTAGGACTATAAGAACCTGTGAGTTGCATGTCATTGAGTACAATTCTTACCTTTGGGACTCCTCACAGAGTTGTCCACCAGAGGCTGACAATAAAGAAGCATTGGTTGGTCTAAGCCCCAGGAGTTCACTCCTTAAGCAAAAGTGACCAGGTGTTAAGGACAAAGTGCACGGAGGTGATTCTTATGAACTTCTCACTGGAGAACCTTGGCTCTGAGGGTGATATCATCTCTTGGTTGCAATACCAAGAGTGGTTGGCAGGAACCATCATGTCGGAACCCGTTTTCTAGACCGTCGCCTCAGGCAGGTTGACACCCCTTCCACTGCACCAGAAACTCACGCCGTCGTCCCCTCTGGAGGTCCGCCAGAATCTTCTCCACCTCAAACTCCTCACTTCCTTCCACCTGGAAAGTAGAAGGTGAAGCTCTCTTGCGACCCTGGAAGAAGGCATTAGGGTACGATAGGCACAAAGTAGGGAGATGTGGAACACCAGATGGATGGTGTTGTGACCTGGGAGCTTGAGCTTGTATGAAACGGGCGACTGCTTCTCCAGACTGCAGAACGGACCCACCCATCCCGGTTTCAGCTTGGGACTCCCTACTCCCATCAGCTATAGGTTAGCAGAGTTTAGCATCACCTGGTGGCCCACTTAGAACTCCTCCGTAGAGCGATGCTTATCATCCTGCTTCTTCTGCTGCTTCTTTGCCTTCAACAGTCGTTGCCGCACCACGTCCCAAGTGGTGGCAAACCCTTCAGCAATGTGTTGCACAGCTAGAATTGTGACCGTAGCAAGGGCGGCTTGGCTCACTGGCTGGTGGCCATGGACCACCTCAAATGATGACTTCCCTGTGGATGCGAATACCGTTGAGTTATAGGCGAACTCTGCCACTCCAAGCTTCTCCTCCCAACCCTCTCCGTCTAGTGGAACCATGCTCTACAACAGCTGCTCCAATGTTTGGTTCGTGTGCTCTTTCTGCCTATCGCTCTGTGGGTGGTATGCTGTTTTCAGCTCCACACGCATGTCCATCTTCTCCATGAGATCGCTCCAGAATCGCGAAGTGAAGCGTGGATCGCGATCTGAGACCACCGACTACGGCACTCCATGCAGCTTGATGACATGACTGAGGATGAGTTGAGCTGTTCCAACAGCTGTGATACTCTCAGGACATGCAATGAAGTGTTCCATCTTTGAGAACTGGTCCACCACCACCAATACTGTGTTGTTTCTTTGCTGCGTCAGAGGCAACCCGCCGATGAATTCAAGCAAGATGTCTCTCCATGGCCTCTCTGGTATAGAAAATAGTTTCAGCTCCCCTGGTGGCTTGGTCCTTCGCGCCTTGAGGGGTTGGCACACATCGCAGCTGCTCACAAACCTCTTGCAATCAGTTGTTATTCACGACCGCCTGTATTGATGTGCCAAGGCTTTGAGCGTCTTGTCAAAGCTGAAGTGACCTGAGTAGTGGGTGTCATGCTCCTCCTCTAGCAACAATTTCTTCAATGACGCATAGTCCGGCACGAAAAACTTGTGCTCGTGTCCCCTTTGCCAATATACTCCATCGCACGTGGCATCTTTCAGCACACCACCCGTGAACTCACTGTCCACGCCATAGCCGTGCTTGAACAGGCTAAGCATGACTGGAGATCCCATCAGCACTGAGATAACATTGAGGCTCAAGTCTGGCCTCCTTGACAGAGGGTCTGCCGGGTTCACCTTCCCAGGCTTGTACAGGATCTCGTAGTCAAAACTCCCCTCAAGAAACTCCATCCAGCGAGTTTGTCGGCGACTGAGGTTTGGCTGCATCTTCACGTACTTCAGGGCATAATGGTCCGTAAAGACCACGCAGTATCGCAACTCGAGGTAGCACCTCCAGTGCTTGAACGTATGGATCACTGCCTGCATCTCCTTTTCATGGATTGCATAGTTCAGCCCCGCACCTCGCAACTTCTGAGACGCGTACGCAATCGGCTGCGGCCCCTTCCCGTGATCTTGCATCAGTACCGCCCAAATGGCATAGTCGCTTGTATCCGTCGCCATTACGTACTCTTTGGATGAATCTAGATGCACCAGGACCAAAGCGTCACACATGGCAGTCTTGAGCTCCTCCAAGCTCTTCTGCTCCTGATCACCCTATTCCCACTGGTGATCCTTCTTCAAAAGCTAAGTCAGCGGCAAACCCTTTTCTGCGTACCCCCGGATGAATTTCCGGTAGTAGTTGACAAACCTCAGAAAGACTTGGATGTCACGTACGCACTTTGGTGTCGACCACTGCTTCACTGCTTCCACCTTCTTTGGATTCATGCGGAGACCCTTGCCCCTCACGATGTGCCCAAGGAACTCCACCTCCCTTTTCTCGAACTCGCACTTGGACAGCTTTGCAAACAACTTCTCTCTCCGAAGAATATCCATAACCTATCAAAGATGTTGCTGATGCTCATACAGAGTTGGGGAGTACATGAGGATGTCGTCGAGGAACACTACCACAAACAAGTCCAAGTTAGGGTGGAAGATCCTGTTCATGAGGCTCATGAATGTTGCAGGAGCGTTGGTTAACCCAAATGGCATCACGAGGTACTCAAAATGGCCGTACCGCGTCCAAAACGCCGTCTTCTCCACATCCTACTCCCCAAAACGAATCTGATGGTATCCCGAGTGCAAGTCAATCTTGTTGAAGCACTACGCTCCCCTCAACTGGTCAAACAGCTCCTCAACCCTTGGCAGTGGGTACCGGTTCTTGATCTTTACGTTGTTCAGTGCACGATAGTCTACGCACATCCACAGCTCTCTTGTTGCTTTTTCACAAAGAGAACCGGTGCAGCATAGGGTGACACCGACGATCAAATGAACCCCTGCTCAGTCAGCTCCTCCAATTGCTTCTTCACCTGTCCTAGCTCGCTATCGCTCATGCGATAAGCAGCCCGCACCAAAGGAGTTGATCCAGGAACAAGCCAAATTTTGTGGTCGATGTCGCGCTTTGGTGGTAAACCCTTTGGCAGCTCAGCAGGAAACACGTCACTATAGCTGTCCAACACTCCCTTGATGCCTTCCGACAGCTCTGTTGCAGGTACTTTCTACTACTCACCCTCTTCTTGCCTTGTCTCCACTACCAACACTTCCACCTCTTCAGCTGCTACCTTTTGCCGCACCCACACAAGGTACACTTGATCCCCCTTACGCTGACAACGCTTCAGCTGCACGTAACTCAACTACGACACCTTTCCTACCTTGGAGTCCTTCTCCTTTGCCCACAACAGCAAAACGATTTGCTCTCCGAATTTCTTCACTTTCACCTGGCTGCGCACCTAATCCACAGCAGGATTCCACCGGTGCAGCCAGTCACGCCCCAAAATGGTGTCGTAAGTGTCCATCGGGCACGTGCAAAAGTTCACCTTGCATAAGAGCTTGCCAAGATGGATCCTCAGAGGCTTCAAAGGTAGTCCGCAATCCAGCTCTCCTTGCACCAACTTGGCCGTGGTTGGCTTCCTAGGTAGCCGTGCAAGCCTCGACCTCTTTGTAAGCTCGTTGCTTAAGAATGAGTGCAATGCGCTGCAATCCAGTAATGCTTTAATCTGCTGGCGACTCTGGCGCCCCTCGCTGTCCGCAGAACCAGCCGATGATACTTCGGCTCTCAGGAGGATCCCCGGAACGCTCCCACTTCCTTTGTTCTGCAGCAATACACTCGGCAGCTCCCTAGTTATCGAAGGACTTGCGAGGCTGGTGTTTTCTGATGCGGATGAAGCTTTCCCAGCAGATGGCCTCCCACCACTGCTGGTTGCCATTTCCCTGTTGCTTCTTCTTGTAGTCCTTCTTGTGGTGCCCAGGCTTCCCGCAGATCCAACAATTCCCACAACGTGGCTTGCTCTGCTATAGGTGTCCTTGCATTGCATCGTCCTCCATGGGGTCAGCTTGTTAGTGCTGTGCTCGACGTTGAAAACTCTCTTGCTTCTCATGAAAACCCCCTCGATGGTAGTGTAGCGCGTCAACGCGCTCATTAGTGGCTACCATTGCCTGGAACTCTGTGATGCCACTTGGTGCTAGCGTATGCTGAATTTCTGCCTTCAAGCCATTGTGGTATTTTTCTACCATCTCCAGCTCGCTCATGTTGTCGATCTCCGAGCACAATGCCAAGAAACGCCATTTGTACTCCTACACCGAGCCGATCTGCTTCAGCTGCTTAAACTTCTTGCGTGCGACCATGGAGGTATTCACGAGATTGAACCCATCTCTAATGGCTTGCTCAAACTGCTCCCATGTCGTTGGCACACGCGCTTCAGCTTGGCCCGCGCATGGCTGCCACAACACGGCATGTTGCACAGCTGCGTTCTGACCTCCACCTCGAGTGGCCAGCATATTCAGCTGCCTCCACCACTCCAATGCTGCTCCGTGTAGCAGTGTCACCACGAATGACACACGCACAGCATCGTCCTCTGAGCGGTGACCGACAGGTCTAAAGCAGTTGTTCATCACGAACAACCAGGTCTGAATGCTCGCTCCCTTGTCAGAGGGATTGAACACTTTTAGAGCCTTTGGCTTTGGTCTTGGCGGACTCCTTGACCGGGCCCCCCCAACCTGCCCGGCGCATGTCCCGTCGCGCAGGTAAACCATCTGCCAATTGAGCCGCTTGTTCTCCAACTTGATGGCTCCCAGCTGCTCTACATTCTGCTGTAGGGCCTGTTCCATGGCTCTTGATGACCTTTAGCCGCGGGAGATCCTTCAAAAAAATTGGCAGCGTTTCGGGAGCAATTGAAGACTTTTCCGGCAGTAACTCGGCAGTCCGGGACGAATATCTGACGTCTTCGAAGTGCGTGGAAGTGACTCGTCATCTCCCGCACACACATGGTAGGCCTTCTGGACACTCAAGAAATATAGAAAAAAAATTAGAGGTTGGCTCGTGCGTTAGCTTCGAAGTCTGATCCAGCAATGTCCCTCTCAATCAGCCTCAACGTTGTCCGGCGTAGTCTGTGCCTTTGCTCCTTGAAGTTTGTTGAGCTCCGGCAGTGCTTCCGCCCAACGCGTGGCTTTGGCTCTAATACCAGATGAGAGAGTTGGTGCTCTGTGGAGATTCAGCCTTTGTGTGTGGAGAGCACAGTTTCAGTGCAAAGTTAGACTTAGAGAAGTCTGGAGATGAGACCTGGAAATCCTCATGTTCAATGTTACAGGTTAAATAGATTGAACTGAGTACCGGGTATTTGTACTGTCTGGCTGGCTAGCCCAGGCCCCAGCCTACTGCTTTCCTAGCTTGCTACGACAAGGTACTTGCACCTGAACTCAGTGCTCTGCTTGCACCTGAACCTGGTGCTCTACTTGCACAGTGCGTAGTGCGAGAAATGCTTGGCCATCGATTGTCAAGATCGACGGTCTGTCTTCTCTCTTGGCGAGCCGCCGCGTTGGTCTTGCATGGCTCTCGGCGGTGGGTGCGGTCGCCCTATTGTACACGCCACCGGAGAACTAGGACCATCGCACAGTCGCAGTCACCGGTTTTACTGCTGCCGTTGACAGCGTCCGTTGCCGGGGCCGTCCGTTGAAGTAACCCCTCGGCGGATGGCGCCACCGGTACGCCACTCGCCGAGAGGAGGGGAAGCCAACCTCGCGTGGCGTGTTTGGAACGCCACGCGAAGGTGTGAGCAAAACACGCCCTAGGCGTGTGGAGCTCGCACTTGCTTGCTCGCTCCTCGCGTCCTTGCGTCCTCGCATCACTGCAGCCACTCAGTCGCGATCGAGTGGAGGTGAACTCGACCGCGAGCCAAATTTCCGAAAAACGGAAAATGGCCCAGATGCCCCTCAAACAAGGTCGAGGCCCCGAGTATGCCCCAAAAACAAGGGTACCTCATAACATATACCCTGTTTTCAAGATGGCATATCTTCCAAAATCCCCGGTTGATGACCCTTTTTCATGGGTCAATCCAAAAGATTTTGAGCTCAAATTTCCAGTGTAGGACACGGATTTCCCAAACCTCCTAAAATCTACAATCCATTTTCTGTCAAACAGATTTTAGGCAGAAGCACAAGCAAAAACAGAGGTAGCACCTTCATCCAAGGGTAGCGTTGAGGATCACCAAAGCTCAAAATCAAAGCAGCAGGCGTTGTGACAGCAACACAGCCTTTTGAGAGGCTGGAGGGACACGCCAACTTCACCTTTTGGAAGATCGGTACCCGCTTCCCTTTGAATGAGAGGGGCTTATGGGAGGTGGTGAGCGGCGACGAGCCGGCTCCGGTTGCACTGGCAAAATGCATCACCGCTGCATAGGTGGTGGCGAGTACAACACCGGGTGCAGCTGATGTGGGTTCTTCTATAGCTATATCAGTTGCGTATGAGGAGTGGAAGAAGAAGGACAAGGAAGCCTACAGTTTGCTTGTAAACACCTTCTTGAACCCGCATCTTGAGTACGTGAGTGACAAGGCCTCTACGTAGGAGGGATGGGACAAGTTATGCAAGAAGTATGAGATTAAGGACCGTAGACTCCTTGTGCTTTTGGAGGAGAAGATGAAAGTACTTAAAATGCAAGATAGTGAAAGGATGAAGCCATACGTGGACAGGGAAAAGGATCTAGCGAAGCAGTTGAGAGTGGCCAGTAACCCTGTGGAGGAGACACGCTTCATTCTTTTCTTACTTAGGGGACTCCCAACCAGTTACGAAATGGTGCAAGAGACGCTCGAGTGCCAGCCGACTCTTGACCTCGACTTCATCTGCACACACCTAGTGTAGGTGCAACTGCGTCGCAATACAACAAAGCGCAATGGCAACAGCAGTAGTGAAGCAGCTTTTGTGGCCATGAGCTCACGCAACTAGCAATAGCAGTAGTACTCTAAGGAGCAGAGAGGCAAGAAGAAAAGCAAGTCCCACTACTACCAGAAAGAGGGGCACTATAAGAAAGAGTGCTTAAAGTTAAAGAGGGACCAGAAAGAGCAGCGACAATAAAAGCAGTAAACTCCAAAATAACAGCAGCAACAGTCTCAGCAACGTCAGCAATAGCAGCAGAACCAGGCTTGTGTGTGCCACTTTAGTAAGGAGGTACGCAACTGTCTCTTCAGGATGAATTCTGACATGTCACTGATGGAGAAGGTAGACTTGGCATGGTACAAGGACTCAAGGTACACCAAATGTTTTAGGCACCAAAGGGAATGGTTCTCACAGCTGCTGTCCGTTCCCCCTCGCCCTATTGCCTTGGGTGATAATCGAGTGGTCTATGCTGAGGAGATAGGGATTGTGCAGATGTGGTTGGAGACCCCGCGTGGCATTCGAGTGGGAGTGTTCCGTGGCGTGCTGTATGTACCTGATGCTACACTCAACCTCCTCTCAATCTCCTCTCTCACCAACACAGGATTGTGCGTCGTCTTTGACAAAGACCATGGCTACATCCTAACCAAGGACAGTGGAGAGGATTTAACCAGGTCGGTGGAGGAGGGTGACATGTACCGCCTGCTAGGGGTAACCAAGGTTCCGCGTGAACAAACTCTTGCAATAGTGGTACTGACAAAAAATGGCGACACCTGGCATGCACGCTACGACCACATCGGCATGCA
>SZWC01000787.1:142842-205714 GCA_023375785.1 Penium margaritaceum | reverse complement strand
AAATGGCGACACCTGGCATGCACGCTACGACCACATCGGCATGCATGCCTTTCAACAGCTTCAAGCAAAGGAAGCAGAGGAAGGAGATGCAAAGGCTCTGTGTAGCGACCCCGTTGGAGAGTACCTGATGCAACACATACAACAACATCATTGCCAGAAGCAGAGGAAGGAGATTCACAAGCACCAACAGCAATAGTTGTGCCAGCAGTACTGCGCCAGCCGCTCGCTAACGCCCGCTAACACTCCAACACCAGATCGTAGGTACCCTCTCGAGGTGCGCTACAAGCTTAAAGAACGTGCTAAAATCTTAATGCTACGGAAGCGAAATCAAATGAATGTGGCACGTGAAGCAAATTCAGATGAGCAAACATTATACAAGGAGGCAATGGATACACTGATACAGTAGATTGGTTACAAGTAGTGTAGCAGGAGATACACTCGTAGCTCGATAACGGCACATGGGAGCTGACTGAACTTTTACATGGACGCAAGGTGATCAAGTGCAAGTGGGTGTTGAAGAAGAGGCGGGGAGCAAATAGCAACCTGGAGAAGTATAAGGCGAGGCTGGTCGCCAAGGGCTACTCATAGCAGGAGGGCATCGACTAAACAGAAACCTATGAGGAAAGGAGTCATCCGACTCACTTTCAAGTCCATAGGAGCAATTTCTAGGAAACTACCAGATGCCTGATCCAATCGTCAACCCCATCTCACTAGTGGAAAGATCAGGTGGCAAAATGTCTACGGTCGAAGGTTCAGGCCGATCCAACGGTCCGATTGAGAAATATGAATTTTCTAAAAAATCATTGACTGCCGTTGTCTGGGTGACCATGGGCGAGGCTTCAATACCTTAGCGTGAGAAAAGAAAAAGACAAGAGGTCCAGGGTCAAGACCTGATGGGAGAAATATCCAAAAAGGTCCTAGATTCTAAGGTTGCCTTGTCAGTGTGTGCTGACAAGGAAAAAGGTACCTCTCTTTACTTTTAAGGTGAGTTGAGATCCTTGGGTGCTAGCCATGGACACATGGCGATTGTCCATGGGGTTATTGGTTATGTGACCACTAGGAGTGTGCCATGAGAGCATTTCCTAGCTCTCTAGGTCCTGTGTGAGTGGTTGGCCTGATTGCTAGGCTGATTTTCTCAGTTGTGTGAGATTATGGACTCTGGTGTGTGAGACTTAGCCTCCATGGCTAGGTGGTGTGGCTTGTGAGAGGACTGACTTGCCCTAGCTCTAACTCTATATGTACTCCATCATTTTGAGTGATTCAACAACCATTCTTCAGCACAAATGATGCCCTTTCAGTCCATTATGCTCTATGCTCCAAAGCTTCCTCTCTCCAATTCTAACACTTGGTATGAGAGCCATGTTCTGCAAGTTTCGACCAGCACAGGCCGTCATTTTGAGAGTGATAAGTTAGGGTCAATCCTTAATCAAATTTGACAATCGACCACGGGATAGTGAAGCTCCTAAGACAAGGATTTTAACGAGCCCAATATCACAAAGATCCAACGATTGAGAGTTCTGCTCAAAACGAGGTCGGCCATGGCTAGACTCATCTTTGTGAGTAAGATAGTCTCCTTGTAATGACCATAACTCTCTCATTTCTTTGTCATATTTAAAAAGTGACATATGCAAATTGTATTATTTTTTCTAAGCCTTCTATTGGTGCAAAGATGTTTGAATTCCATTGACTTATTTGGGAGAAACGCCGTTTGCAAGCTGGCTGAGCAGAGTTTGAGTAGGAGCGAAAGCATACCCTGTTTTCAAGAGGGCATATCTTTCCAATGCCCCTGTTGATGACCCTGTTTTTTGGGTTGATCTGAAAGGGTTTGGGCTGGATTTTCCACTGGTGGGCTCAGATCTTCTGAATCCGCAGATTGCTGGTATCTACAGTGCATTTTGTGTCAGATAGGTTTCTGGCGGAAGCAGCACCAGAAGCAGGGGTAGCGGCGCCACCCAAGGGTAGCGCTGAGCATCACCAAGGCTCAAAATGGTAGCAGGAGCCGTTGTGACAGTAGCCCAGCCTTTGGAGAGGCTGGAGGGACGCGCCAACTTCATGTTTTGGAAGATTCGTACCCGCATCCTTTTGCACGAGAGGGGCTTATGGGAGGTGGTTGAGCAACGACGAGTTAGCTCCATATCTGCAAGCAAGAGGCATCACTACAGTACAGGTGGTGGTCGGGGTGACACTGTAGTGGTTGCAGCTGGTGCAAGTCCATCTGCAGCTATACCAGTGGCGTATGATGAGTGGAAGACGAAGGATAGGCCGGCATACACGTTGCTTGTACACACCATCTCCAACCCGCATCTTCAGTACGTGAGTGACAAGGCTACTGAAAAGGAGGGATGGGATGTGTTGTGGAAGAAGTATGAGAGCAAGGATCTTGCATTCCTCATATTTTTCTAGGAGACGATGATGCCACTCAAAATGCAAGGTGGTGAAGGGATTGAGGTGTACCTGGACAGGGCAAAGGAGCTAGTACAGCAGCTGAGACCAACCGGCAACCCTGTGGAAGAGACACGTTTCATCATCCTCTTGCTAAGAGGACTGCCAACCAGCTGCAACACGGTGCAAGAGACGCAAGAATGCCAGCCAACTCTCGACCTCGACATCATCTGTACACACCTGGCGCACGAGGACTTGTGTCGTAATGCAACAAAGCGTAATGGAGGTGGCAATAATGAAGCAGGTTTTATGGCCACAAGCTCGCGCAACCAGCACTAGCAGCAGCAGTCTAGGCAACAGAGAGGTAATAAGAAAGGCAAGTGCCACTGTTGCCAGAAAGAGGTATACCTCAAGAAAAACAGCTTCAAGTTAAAGAGGGACCAGAAGGAGCAGCAGTAGCACTAGTCCTTGCAACAGCAACAAAAGCAGGAGACTCCACAACAACAGTAGCAGTAGTCACAATAGCGTCAGCAGCAGCAGCAAGACTAGACCGGCGTGCGCCATTTTGGAAACATCAACGAGGCCAAGGAGGTGCGCGACCGCCTCTTTGTGGCGAAGGCGGATCTAGCGTGGTACAATGAATCAGGATGTACAAAGAGTCTGACGGGCCACAAGGAGAAGTGAAGGCAGTTGTTCTCAATCCCCCACCCCTCGACCTATTCCTTTGGGAGATTGTCTTGTGGTGTACGCTGAGGGGATTGACATTACGGAGATGTGGTTGGAGACACAACGTAGCATTGAAGTGGGAGTATTTCATGACATGCTGTATGTACCTAATGCTCCGTTCAACCTTCTCTCTATGTCCTCTCTCACCAATACAGGACTGCAAGTCGTCTTTGATGATAACTATGGCTGCATCCTCGACAAGGAAACGGGAGAGGAGTTGGCCACGTCGGTGAAGGAAGGCAACATGTACTGCTTGTTGGGGGCAACCAAGATCCCGCATGAGTAGAGTCTTATAGATGTGGTACAGGAGACAGATGGTCACATCTCACATGCGCGCTACGGCCATATCAGCATGCGCGCTACGGCCACATCGGCATGCACGCCTTGGAGCAACTTCAAACAAAGCGGATGGTGTGTGACATGCCCACCATTTCCATCTTTGAGCAACAGTTGTGCATCGGCTGTTTGGAGGGGAAGCAACATTGCGAGGCGTTCTTTAGAGTGGGAGAGTGTGCAAAGGAAGTACTGGACGTGGTCCACACAGACTTGTGTGGCCCAATGCAAACCCAGAGCTTTGGAGGCTCTATGTATTTTCTCACCTTCATTGATGATTTCAGCTGTTACACTACTCTGTATTTGCTTTCCTCCACGGACCAATACTTTATCAGATTCAAGGAGTTCAAGGTAATGGTGGAGAACCAGACTGGCAAGAAAATCAAGCGTTCGCAGCGACCGCGCAGGGGAATACCTATGCAAAGACTTCTAGGAGACCGCTACACCATCGAGGAAGAACACGTAGCCGGATGTGGACTTTCGCTTGATCGCATCGCCAGCGTAGTCTGCATCCGTGTAGCAGACCAGACGCAAAGTGTCCGCCCGCCCTTTGCCCTCGAACCTCAGGCCCGCGTGCTACGTCGTCTGCAGGTAGCGGAGGATGCGCTTGACCGCCTGCGAGTGTAGTGGTCCTGGGTTGGCCACGTACCTGCTCACTTGGCCCACCGCGTAGGCCAGGTCCGGTCGAGTCGCCACCATGGCGTACATGAGGCTGCCCACCGCCGACTGGTAGGGTACCCCTGCCATATCCTCCCACTCTTCTTTTGTTTGCGGCGCCATTGCCCACTCAGTTCATAGGTCGTGGAGACAGGACTGCACACTGGTTTGCAATCCTTCATGCCGTACCGCTTCAGCACCTCGGCCACGTATTTGGCCTGCCCCAGCTCAAGCGTGCGCGCCCTCCGGTTCCGCGTAATGCTCACCCCGAGGTAGAACTCCAGCTCCCCCATGTCCGACATCTGGAACCTGCTGCTCAGTTGCTCTTTCAGTTGCTGTAGGCTCGGCAGGTCTGAGGAGCACAAGATCAGATCGTCCACGTAGAGTGCGACAATCTGATGGAGCTTCTTGCTGCGCCGCACGTACACACTGTGATCCGCCTTACAGCGCTTGAAGCCGAGTTGTGCCATGAAGCTGTCCATTTGTTGGTACCAGCATCAGGGCGATTGTTTTATCCCGTACAAGGACTTCCGCAGCTTGCACACCTTGCCCTCCGGTGCCTCCACCCCCTCCGGTACCTCCATGTAGATTCCCTTGTCGATGATGCCATTGAGGAAGGCCGTTTTTACGTCCATCTGGTAGAGCTCCATGTCCTTCGCGGCTGCCACTGCAAGGATCACCCGGATGCTTGTGAACTTGGCAACGGGGGCGAACGTCTCATCGTAGTGCTCGCCCTTACGCTATGCGTACCCCTTCGCCACGAGCCGCGCCTTGTACTTGTCAACCACACCTTCCTTTGTGAACTTGGTCTTGAAGACCCACTTGGAGCCGATGACCTTGGCGTCTTTTGGCCTGTCAACCAGTTGCCACGTGTTGTTTTCTGTATTGGACGCCAACCCCGAGTTGATGGCGACATCCCACTGCTTTCCCTCGGGCCGTGCAAGTGCCTCTTGCATGGTCATCGGCTCCGTTGATGCAGCTAGCATGCACAGCGTCATGCCGATCCATCGACCGGTGCCTGCGTCAAAACGCTTCCCCGCTCTCCGCTGCCTCCCGCTGCGGTGCAGCAGTCTTGGCGGCGTCTTGTCTCTTTGCTGCGATCCTTCCAACTCAGCCCGCTCCGGTGAATCATAGACCGGACGGCTTCCCGAGGATTCTTCCCGTTCCAGTGAACCATCAACCGGACGGGCGGCGCGTCTGGAGGATTTTCCTCTGACGCCCGACGAGAACTCCACCGGTAGTGCGCGCTTCGGCACCCGCGGTGCCTCCTTAAACAAATCATTCCGCCGGATCTCGAGCCTAGCTACATCATCGTCGGAGTCCTCCGCTTTGGCTGCTGCACCTGCTGCACCGCCGCGCTCTGAAGCCGCATCATCGACCTCCGCATCCACCGGCTCCTCCTCGTAGTCAAGGAGCTGGAACCACTCCCCCTGTTTTGGAGTGTTCCGGACACTTATGTCGTTGCTGCTGCTATTGAAGCTCTACTGCTCGTCAAACTCAACGTCACGGCTGCGGATGATCTCTTGCTTGCGCGGGTCCAAGAGCCGATACACCTTTTGCGCGCTCTCGTAGCCGAGGAACAAGCACGGCTTCGCCCGCGATTCCAGCTTGCTGTCGTGTCGTTGCGCTGCCTACACCATCGTGTGCGCCTTGCACCCGAACACCTTCAGGTGTGCCACATTTGGCTTGCGCCTGCTCCAAACCTCCTACGGCGTCTTCCAGCCGCCCTTACCCTTCAGCACCGCTGTTGAGGTGAGGTTGATGGTGTAGCTCGCTGTACGCACAGCCTCTGCCTAGAAACCTTGCGGCAACCCCGCATCCACAAGCATGGTCCGCACCATGTTGAGCAGCGTCTGGTTCGCCCGCTCCGCCACTCCGTTGGACTGTGGCGAGTACGGCGTAGTGTGTTCCCACTTGATGCCCTGCAGCTTCATCCACCCGCTGCAGCCCACGTACTCTCCGCCATTGTCGTTGCGTAGCGGTCTTACCTTCCAGCCAGTCTGCCTCTCCACAGCTGCGATGTACTCCTTCAGCCGGTCCAGGACCTCGCCTTTTTGCTTCATGAAGTACACGTAGAGTTTTTTGCTGCAGTCGTCAATGAAGGTGACAAAGTATGTGAAGCCGCCGTTTGACAGCATTTTGAATGGTCTACACAGGTCGTTGTGCACGACCGCCAGCAGGTCCTTTGCGCGAGCAGCGTTCTCGTTGAATGGCTTGCGCCGCGCCTTGCCCAAAATGCAAGGCTCGCACTTTTTGTGCGGTGCTGTATTTGCTGCCGTGTCTGCACCGTCGATGACGAGGCCGCATACCATGTCGCGCTTCGCCATCTCCTTAACGGTTGCGGGCGCCGAGTACCCGAACCATCGGTGCCAGAGATCCAGATCAGTGCTTCCTCCCTTGGCCATGTTGATGACCGCTCCTGTGAATCTGCTGCGTCGGATGCTGCGGGGACCACCTTGGTCTCCATGATGTAGAGACCGCCCTCGCGCTTTGCCTCCAGCACGACCTTGCCGTCGCCATCGATGCGCACCACTGCGCCTTTCCTGTGGAAGAGCACCTCATACCCTTTGTTCGTCAAGCGGCTGACACTCAAAATGTCAGCCAGGCCGGGGACGTGCTGCACATCACGAATTGTGCACAGCTCCTTCTTACCGCGCACCACGACTTCCACCTCCACGTCGCCTTGGCCGGCCGCCGGCTCGACTTTGTCGTTCGCAACCACCATTGACTTGGAGGACTTCTCGTAGGTGACGAACCCCACCTTCTCGACTTGGGTGTGCTCCTCAGCCCCGGAATCCAAGCACCGCCTGTTGGCCTTCTTGAGGAAGTGGTTCTTGTTGCCGTTGAGGAGCGACCTGCCCTTGCTGTTTATACCGCCGGTCTTTGCCTCCTCTGGTCACTCACGGGCCCAATGGCCCTCCTTGCCGCAGTTGCGGCACGCACCTTTCCTGGCGCCCTTCTTGCCGCCGCCCATTCCGCCACTTCCTCGGCCCTTGCTTCCGCCACCACGTGTTTTGGTGACAAGGGCCAATGAGGAAGACGAGGACTCCCCACAGCTCCGGCGCTGCGCCTCGTTGCGGATGTACTCTGCGACCGCACCATAGGTGAGCTTGTCCTTCGACCATCCTCCAAGGACGGTGATGAGTGGACCCCAATTGTGAGGTAGACAATGAGGAGGGCCATCGCCTCCATCTGCGTGTTGATCTTCCACCCCACGTCATTGCATTGCGAGGCGAGCAACTCAATCTGCTGCATGGCAGAGATGACATCATCTCCCTCCTTGATTCTCACCGTGAGAAACCGCTTCATCGCAAAGATTTTGTTCGCGAGCGACTTGGATTGGTGGATGGCACAGAGCTTTTCCCAAGCTTCGGCTCCCAGCTTGCAGCCTTGGAAGTAGCCCCACTGCGTCTCAGCTGTCCCGGACACCAGGAGCATGAGCGCCTCCGTGTTCTTCTTTTCAAAGGCTTGCTTCTCCGCGTCCGTAGCAGTCACCTCTATGAGCACCTCCTTTCCCAACATGACATCGAGCAGCCCCTTATGCGAGAGGTGCAGTTCAAACTGCCACCTCCATAGCCCGAAACCCCGGCTGCCCGCATACTTCTGAATGGGCTGCGTCTCCTTCAGCGCCATGTGCGCAGCTGCTACTCCGACGAGTTCTCAGAACTTCACGGCGCGTCCAAGATGATGATCCCGTGCGCTGCGGAATACGTGAACGTTGAAGGCGTTTAGACCCGTGGGCCCATAACCCTTTGTCAGGATGAGATCCACGTGGTGCGGTCCTGATGTTTGTCTGAACACCTCTAGTGGTTCACGTCTACTGTTTTGGGCGAATCTGAGACTGAGCGTGAGCTTTCTGGTCGCCTCACGCCATGTGAGCAGGAATTTCGAGACAGTCAGTTTGCAAAGGGAATGACGTCGTTTTGCGTTTGTTTTTGAAAAAGCACATGATCACAACATTTATAGGGCTAGTCATGAGCTTTCCAATGCACCAAACTGCGCGCGATTCGGCAAAGTGTAGCTCAAGTTATGCTTACCAAAGCGCAGGTCTCACCCACCACAGAAGCCTGACGCCGCCACTCGCCGTGGCGCCTTCATTCACGTGCGAGGTGCCTTTCCCAAAGCAATGTCCCATTGCACATGGTGTATGGGTCCCCTGCACCGTTTCCACGCACCCTACCCACTTTTGGGTCGTGTTTGGTGATGGGGTGTGACGAGGTTCGAAACTTGTCCGCGGACCTGCAGTCAGAATTTTGACCAAGTCCCCGAGTAACAAAACGTAATACTGAGTTTCGGACGCCGAGCCAGATTTTTGGCGAAGTCCCTCAGTAACAACCTGCACTACTGGATCCGGTGGATGATCCACTGGATCAGGTGGATCATCCACCGGACGCCTCGGCAGGCCTATCGGAGCATTTTCTCCAGATGGTGTTTTTGTTACTCGGTCCGGTCGATTATCGACCGGATTTCGAGTCGCAGCCGGCTCCCAGAGCCGCTGCGCATACCCCAACTTTGGAAGGCCATATCTCCCTGGATACTTGTCCAATTCCGGCAAAACAACTTCCACCGGATTCAGCGACTTGTCCAATTTCAGGGGCAATCCTTCATTTTAGGATCCGAGCAAATGTTGAGTCGCCAGATCCGCCGGAGCGGAGTTTCCATTTTCTGACGGCTCGTCAGCACCTCCCGACGCCGCACTTGGGCATGCGGGGGGGCAAATTTTCAAGAAAGACGGTATTTTTTAATGGTGACTTGGAGAAGGAAATCTACATGGAGCAGCTGGAGGGGTTCGTCATGGATGGCAAGGAGCACCTGGTTTGCAAGCTGCAGAAGTCGCTTTACGACCTCAAGCAAGTGTCGCGTGCTTGGAACCGGAAATCGGATACGGCACTGCAATGCATGGGGTTCGAGCATAGTGCCTATCACTAGCAACATGGGCATGAGATCCTAATGATCATGGTCAATGTGGATGACATGCTCCTTCTCTCCAACCATATGTCTCCTTTGCATGAGTTCAAGGAGGCCATGTAGGAGCGCTTCCACATGTCTGATCTCCGGGAGGCGTCATACTTCCTCGGCATCCAGATCACGTGAACGCAAATCATGCTCTCTCTCGCTGCAGCAAAGCAGCTTTATCAAGGATGTTTTGCACTGGTTTGTCATGGCAGAGGTAAAACCCATCGGCATACCGCTTGAGACGCGGCAGTACCACGTGAGCTGAAGTAGAGAAGCAAATGCAGCTGAGTGGGAGAAGTATTAGAGCGCCGTCAGGAGTCTTATGTACCTGATGGTAGCAACGAGGCCGGACCTCGCAGAGGCTGTGAGCGATGTGAGCCAGCACATGGCTAATCCCAGACCCGAGCACCGAAGGGAAGTATAGCCAATCTTCCGCTACCTTGCTAGAACCATCAACATCGGCATCACCCACAACAGTAACGACAATAACATCATTGGCTACACAAACACAGATTGGGCTTCCAATCCTGAGGTTTGCAAGTCCATTTATGGACATTCGTTCCTCATGAATGGCGAGGCCATCACCTTGTGCAGCAAACGGCAGGTGGTTTTGGCCACCTGAAGCACAGAAGCTGAGTACGTCTCTCTCAGCTTTCAAGCCAAGGAAGCAGTTTGGCTCTAGCGTCTCATGGCGGAGATAAGTGGGAGTACACCTTTTCAAGTTCCTGTGGGCGTTGACAACCAAAGCACAATTGCACTCGCCAAGAATTCCGAGCACCATCCTTGCACCAAGCACATTGACATTGCATATCATTTCATTACGCAAATGGTGCACGAGGGTGCTATCAGGCTGGAATACATCCCAACCTACAAGTAGGTCGTTGATTTTTGCACCAAGCCTGTGACTTGTGAGAAGCAGCAGTTCTGCATGAAGGCATGAAGACTCAGCCCACTCTGACTGTAGCAAAGTGGGAGATTGTTGGGAAAGGAGCCATCCAACTTCGTTTCAGGTCCACTGGAGTAAGTTCCTAGAAAATAACAAGATGCTTGCTTCCATCGTCCATTTGACTTCACCATTGGGAAGATCAGGTGGAAAGATATCTTCGGTCCAAGTTTCTTGCCGATCCAGTGGTCGGATTGAGATATATGAATTTTTGAAGTTTCTGGGGTCATCGACTACCAGTGTCTGGGTGACCATGGGCAATGGCTCCATGCCTTAGCCTGAGAAAAGAAAAAGGCAAGAGACCTAGGGTCAATACATACTGGGAGAAATATCCAAAAAGGTCCTTGATTCTTGGGTTGCCTTGTCAGAGTGTACTGACTAGGAAAAAAGGTACCTCTCCTTACTTTTAAGGTGAGGTGAGATCCTTGTGTACTAGCCATGGACACATGGCGATTCTCCATGGGATTGTGGGTTATGTGACCAAGAGGAGTGTGCCATAAGAGCATTTTTTAGCTCTCTAGGTCGTGCGTGAGTGGTCAGCCTGATTGCTAGGCTGATTTCCTCTTCTGTGTGTGATTATGGACTCTAGTGTGTGAGCCTTAGCCTCCATGGCTTAGTGGTGAGGCTTGTGAGAGGGCTGACTTGCCCTTGCTCAAACTCTATACATACTCCATCATTTTCAGTGATTCAACAACCATTCTTTAGCAAAAGTGACTCCCTTTAAGCCCCAAATGATTGCTGCTTCAAGGCTCCCTCTCTCCTCCTGTTGCAACAAAACCTTTGTTCTCATTAGAACGTTTGCCTTTGTGCGCATGCTGATCTCTCATGCAATAGTTGAGGATTTAGAATTTCACAACATAGATGTCAAGACGAGATTCTTAAATGATGACTAGGAGGAGATCTATATGGAGTAGCCGGAGGGCTTCGTCGTGGATGGCCAGGAGTTCTTTATTTGCAAGATCCTGAAGTTGTTGTACAGCCTCAAGCAAGCGTGGCGTGCATGAAACCAAAAGTTGGATGTGACGTTGTAGTACATGGGGTTCAAGCGCAGCGAGTGTGACTCCAGCGTCTATCCCTGGCTGCATAGGCGTGAGATCCTCATCATCATTATCTATGTGCATGAAATGCTCCTCCTTTCCAACAACATGTCTGCACTATAAGAGTTCAAGGAGGCCATGCACTAGTCATTCGAGATGTCTGATCTCAAGGAGGCATCATACTGTCACCCGGCCTGAGGCAACGGACTAGAAAACAAGGCCGACACAATGACACTTGCCGTCCGCTCCAAGTATTGCAAGGAGGAGGAGATATCACTCTCAGAATCACATATCCACACTAAGCAGCTCATAGGAATCACTCCGTTGCACTGTGTCCTTAGCACATGTCACTTTCGCGCGAGGAGCTTATTCCTTTGGCTTAGACCTAACATTGCTTGTTTCGTGTCTACATGTGGCAAAAAACTTTGTGAGGAGTCTCAATAAGAACTGTATTCAATCACAGGCAACTGACAGGTACTTGTATTCCTAGAGCCAGCCTCTAGGCTAGGCGCGTAGTGGCTCCTTTGATGAGCCATTTTGGAGGTAATCTTGATTGCATCATCCCCCCTGCCTACATGGCGCTTCCTGTGACTACCAAGTACCATATGCCACCAGGAAGGACCTCGGACTGATCTTAGCTATCTCTCAGAAACGTCTTGTCTTCCTTTTGGTCACAAAGAAAATTAGTCATTGGACTGAGATTTGACCCAATGACCTCTCGCTCTAGAGACTAAATCTTGAACGTCTAAGCCACAAGGAGTTGTCCTAGGTAGTGCTTCCTAGTTATGCTATCTAGTTTAGACCAAGGAACTTACTCCAAAGGAGCACTACATGCCTTGTCTATCTGGACCAGACTTAGGGGACTTACTCTAAGGGAGCAGTGCATGCCCAGTCCGTTTTGTACCTGTCAAAATGTTTGCTATAGACAAGGGGCATATAAGGTCAGCAAACCCTCCATTGCACCTGTATCCGTTCGTTGCAAGATATCTCCTTTCTCCAGCTGTCTTGGCCTTAGTCTACGTCGGCGTTGTTGACCATATCGATGCCTCGGGTACCTACATATTGCAATTCGCTGTCAAGCGCCTTGGTCATATAATCTGTGAGTATCTTCCTGGTCTCCACGTAGTTTTGGCCCACAATCGCCTTTGCAACCAGGTCGCATGAGTGGGGGTATCTGATGTTGATGTGCTTGGTCCACCAGGAGATGACGTCATCTTGTGCCGGCGTCTTGAACGGTGGAATAATCTCTTCGGCAAACAGAAAGCTGTGTCTCCCTCTCTACTGTTGAGGCAGAGTACATCCCTCTGTCACAAGCATGCAAGGAGACATAGTGGCTTCACAGTTTCCTTGCTCGGATGAAAGTGCCACAGACAAAAGCAACGAAGGTCCACATCGACAACAAGAGTGCCATGAAATTGGCACACTGCAAGCCCGATGGACTTGCATTCCTCCATATTGTAGCTCTTGAGAACCTCCATGATGCACTTGGTCCGGTTCAGCTCAATGGTGCCTACTACTCGATTGCAGAGGACGGCTATCCCGGAGTACAACTCGAGCAAACCCATGTCCTTCATCTTGAACGTGTTGCTGAGATCTGTCCTCAGCTTGTTTAATGCCTTGATTGACGATGAGCAGATGATCGGGTCATCCATGTACAGCTCAACCAGCATCAAGCCTTGCTCATCCTCTCGCACGTAAACACTCAGGTTGTTCTGGCAGTGCGTGAAGGTGAGTGCGGCCATGAAACCGTCCATCTCCTTCTACCACATCCTTAGGGCCTATTTTAGCCTGTAGAATGCTTTGACCAGTTTACAAACCTTGCCCATCAGAGCTTTCACTCTCTCAGGCACTTCCATCAGCACTTTGTCTCACTTCCCATAGAGGAAACCTGTCTTGACGTCCATCTTGTGGACCTCCAGATCTTTTGTTGCAACGATGCCGAACATGGATCTGATGGAGGCAAAGGTGATGACAGGCATGAAGGTTTCCTCATACTCTGAGCTTGCACGCTTGGAAAACACCTTTTTCCATAACTCTTGCCTTATACTTGTCAGTGGTACCATCCTGCTTGATTTTTATGTGGGATACCCACTTTGACCCAACAACGTGTGCGTTTGGGGGCCCGTCCACTAGATTCCATGTATTGTTCTCTTCAATGGATGTGAATTCGCTATCCACTACCTCCTTCAACTTGGCCGCATCTGGCATGTTTATACCCTCCGCTACGGTCACAAGCTCTCCCTGAGCCAAGCATGACCAGCTGTATCCGGTCCATTCCACACTCTCAGCTCCGTAGTTGGACGGAGGTTTCTTCTGGCTTATACTACGACGGACTGTTACTTGTGGTACTTCCAGGCTCACTTGCTTCTGTTGCTCCTGTGCTGGTAGTGATCAGCTGTTAGAGGAAGAGCCTCTTGCCTGAGAGCTTGACTAAGAGGTCTCAGAAGACTCAAACTCAGTGTCAGATTCTGTTGCTCCATCAGCCTGGCAGCCACCCTCCCTGCCGCACCATCATTCTCCTTCACTAGCACCATCTGCGAGTTCTCAAGTGCCTGATTACCTGATTCGAGTAACATACCCCACTCGCCTAATGTGGGAGCATGGAGAGGATCTAGCGACTCTCCCTTGTCGAGCGTCCTTTCATCAAAATCAACATCTTGGCTCTAGATGAGCTTTCCAGCCACTCAGTCCCACATTTTGTACGCCTTGTGTGTAGTATCGTATTCGACCATTACACACTTGCAAGCGTGTGCATCCAGCTTGTTACTTCCTTCTCCTACTTGGACCTTTGTCTATAAAGTACAGCCAAAGACCCTCAAGTGTGAGGCATCTGGCTTCTTCCCTGACCAAGCCTCCTGCGGTGTCCTCAGCTGCTTCTCTTGCTGCTTCTCACAAGGTAGCAAGCAGTTCTTGCAACTTCACTCCAGAAGCAAGGTGGGAGTTTGGCATTGAAGAGCATGCTTTCTGTCATGCTGAGGACAGTCTGGTTCATGCGCTCGGCAACGCCACAGCTCAAGGGAGTGTAAGGCATGGTTGTCTGGTGGTTGATGCCGTGTTGGCTTAGTCAGCCTTTGCAAGCCTCGTACTCACCACCGTTGTCCGTGTGCAGTGCCTTTACCTTCTTGCTTGTCTGCCACTCTACCATGGCGACAAACTCTTGAGCTTCTCCTTCAACTCTCCCTTTGCGTTTAGGAAGTAGATCCACGTCTTGCGACTATGGTTATCGATTAAGGTCAAGAAATACTCGCTACTGCCGTTTTAAGGAGTACAAATGGTCCGCACATATCAGAGAGAATCAGTTCCAAGATTCCTGCCGCACATTGCCCATTCCGCTCAAAGGACTTTCTATTTACATTGTCTTGGAGGCATGGCTCACGTAGCTTCTTGCACTTTCCCTCATCCTTGGCCTTGCATCCCTCCATCCCATGAATCACCTCGTACTGCTGCATAGTTTGTAGTGTGCTGTCAGCCACATTTCCAAACCATCTGTGCCAGAGATCAGGATCTGTGTCTTTGGTGGAGTTGGACGCCATGATGGCGGCCTTTAGTACAACATCAGGCTTTGGAGACTTGGGCTCTTCAATTGCTGCATATCTTTTAGTTGTACTCTCAAGGGGCTTGGTCTACAGCACATAGAACTCATCAACTCTTGGAACCTGTGCGACAAGCCTCTCCTCGAGATAAGAGATCTTGATATCCTTGTTCTTGAGAATCACGGCCTCCTCCTCGGTGAAGACGACTGTCATATTGTGGTCCATTATTTTGGACAGGAACAAGAGGTTTACTGCAAAATATGGCATGTACACGACAATCTCCAGCTTCAAGTCTTTTAAGCACCGTTTATGTTGATGTTGATAAACTTATCCCCTTAGCCTTGCGCATGGATAAGGCTGTCTTTGGCATACCTGAACTGACGTTTAATGTCCCTAGTGGAGATGAACGCATCCTTCTCCCTTGAAGAGTGGTGTTCCAAGCCAGATTCAAGCCCGTAGGCTCCATCCTTGACCAGTTCCAATCCCTTGGTTGCCGGCACCCTCTCAGCCATCATGTTCCTCAACTCTTTCTTCCCCTTTCCTTTGGCCTCGTTTCTACCACCATGATCTTTGTCTTTCTTCTTTGAATTCTTTGTTTCCCGTGTCCAATGTCCAGGCTTGCCATAGTTAAAGCACGTCCCACGACGTTTTGAACCCTTTCAACCGCCACCATTACCTCTTCCTCCACTGCCAACGCTTCCGTTGCCGCTCAAAAAAAAAGAGGAGTTCTTGCCACTGCCACCGTACTGTGTCACATATGCTGAAATGTTTGCCTCACTGCCGTTGCGACGCATGGCCTCGCTGTGCACGTACTCGCACACTACCTCATACGTCAGATCCCCCTCCTTTCAACCGCCAAAGACAGTGATCACCCAGCTTCTAGGTAGCGTCATGAGGAGGATCATGCCCTGCATGTTGGTGTCGATTTTTTACTTCATTTGGGTCACTTATTATAGCAAACCTTCAAACTAGAGTAGGAAGTCCAAAATCGACTCTCCCTCATTCACCCTCATCAAAATCAGCTTTTGAAGTATGAAGAGGCGATTTGCAAGAGCCGTTGATTGGTAAACACGTACAAGCTCCTCATAAGCCTTTGATGCATGCATGATACCTCGGAGGTGGACATGTTGTGACTCATGCACTGATGTCACAAGAATCGCAAGCACCACGTTATTTTTGACTCCATATCTAGCATCTATTTTTTTAGGTTCAACCTCTTCTCCAAGGAACGTCTTCAAGTAGCCACGCCTCCGCATGAGAAACTCAAATTGCTATTTCTACAAGGGAAAACATATCTCCATGAACTTTGACATCCCACTGTTGACCTACTCAAGAGTGAGCATCGTGGGTGTCATCATACTACTTCTCTTCTTCTCTGCTTCTCTGCTTCCTTGAGGCCAATGTAGGCTCATGTAGGCTGTTGTCTGGTACCGGTTTAGAAGGTGGAGATCCGTTGCTTACTCCGTAGCCGTTAATCACCTAGAAACAGAGAAGAACGCACTCTAGCAAATCCAGGATCGTGACTTCAACGGCAGAGCTTATCCTGGTTAGGATCCAAGGTTTGTACCTCCAAATGCAAAGCTTATCCATGGCTCTTATTCGCTAAGTGCGAGCTCTCGTCGTTGGAGCTAATGAAGCAGATGGAGCAAATGGAGCCAATATGTCCTGCAAGAGAGAGAGGGCAAGAGAGTGTGCAGAAGCGTGCCTTACAACTAGTGAGTGTGGGCCCGTAACCCTTTTTCAATCGGCCTGAGGCAACGCACTAGACAACAAGGCCGACACAATGGCACTTGCTATCCACTCTTAGAATTGCAACTAGGAGGAGATATCACTCTTAGAATCACGGTTCCACATTGAGCAGTTCATAGGAATCACTTCCTTGCACTGTGTCCTTAGCACCTGGTCACTTTTGCACGAGGAGCTAAGTCCTCCAACTTAGACCAAGCAATGTTTCTTCAGTGTTGGCCTCTTGTGTACAACTCTTAGAGGAGTCTCAAAGGTAAGAACTGTATTCATTGACAGGTATCTGACAGGTTCTCATGGTCCTAGAACCAGCCTCTAGCCTAGGCATGCAATGGCTCCTTGGATGAGCCACTTTAGGGGAACTCTAGATTGCATCATCCTCCCTGCCTACATGGCGTTTTGTGTAACCGCCAAGTGGCATCAGCCACCACGAAGGACCTTGGAATTTTTTAAGATGTCTCTTAGAACTTTGCTATTCCCCTTTTGGTCACAAAGAAAATTAGTCGCTGGGATGGGATTTGACCCGTGACCTCTCACTCTAAAGACTAACTCTGGAATGTCTAAGCCACAAAGAGTTGTCCTATGAAGTGTTTGTCCAGTTTAGACCAGCGGGACTTGCTCCGAAGGAGCAGGGCATGCCTTGTCTATCTGGAACACACTTAGGGGATTTACTCCAAGGGAGCAAAGCATGCATAGTCCATCATGTGCATGTCCAAATGTCGACTATAGACAAGGGGCATATCAGGTCAACAGATACTTCCTCGACATCCAGATGACGCGTGACCACGAATCATGCTCTTTCTCATTGCAACAGAGTCGCTACATCAAGGACATCCTCCTGCGGCTCGGCATGGCAGAGGCCAAACCCATCGGCATGCCGTTGGAGACACGGCAATATCTTGTGAGCTTTAGTTGAGAAGCAAATGCAGTGGAGTGGCAAAGCACCTGAGTGCCGTCGACAGTCTTATGTACCTGATGGTGGCAACCAAACCGGATCTTGCATAGGCTATGAGCGCAATGAGCCAGGACATGGCTAGTCCCGCACGTAAGCACCAGAAGGTAGTGAAGCAGATCCTCCGCTATCTTGCTGGAACTATCAACATCAGCATCACCTACTATGGCAACCACAATAGCATTATGAGCTATACATGTGCAGATTGGGCTTCAAGCCCTGAGAACTACAAGTCCATCTTTGGACATGTGTTTCTCATGAATGGAGGTACCATTTGCTGGTGCACCAAGCGGCAGTTGGTCGTGGCTACCTCAAATACATGCCGAATATGTCTCTCTTAGTTTTGGAGCCAAGGAAGTAGTTTGGCTTCTGCGTCTCAATGCGGAGATGAGTGGGAGTGCAATAGTTCCACTTTCCATGCGCGTCGATAACCAGAGCGCAATCGTACTTGCCAAGAACCTCGAGTACCATGCTCACACCAAGCACATCGACATCACCCATCACTTCATCAGGCACATGGTGCAAGCGGGTGCTGTCAAGCTGGAATTCACTCCAACTAGCAAGCAGGTTGCTGATTTCTGTACCAAGCAAGTGACCCGTGGCAAGCAGCAGTTCTACATGAAGGCATGTGGACTCAGCCCACTCTAACTGCGGCAAAGCTGGAGATTGTTGGACATAGGGCCATCCGGCTTAGTTTCACGTCCACAGGAGCAACTTTCGGGAAACTACCAGACGGTTGCTCCAATCATCAATCCGTTGGAAAGATCAGGTGGAAATTTGTTTACGCTCCGAGATTTCCGCTGATCCGATAGTCGGATTGGAAGATATGACTTTTCAACGTTTCCGGGGTCATGGACCACCGATTTTTGGGTGACCATGGGTAATAGCTCCATGCCCTAGCCTGAGAATAGAAAAAGGCAAGAGGTCCAGGGTCAAGACGTAATGGGAGAAATGTCCGAAAAGGTCCTTGGTCTTACGATTGCCTTGTCAGAGTGTGTTGACTAGGAAAAAGGTAGCTCTCCTTACTTTTTAGGTGAGATGAGATCCTTGTGTGCTAGCCATGGACACATGGTGATTCTCCATGGGATTTTGGGTTATGTCACCACTAAGAGTAGGTCATGACAGAATTCTCTAGCTCTCTAGGCTGTGTATGAGTGGTCAGCCTGATTATTAGACTGATTTTCTCTCTTGTGTGAGATTATGGACTCTAGTGTGTGAGCCTTAGCCTCCATGACTAAGTGGTGTGGCTTGTGAGAGG
Organism: Penium margaritaceum; assembly: GCA_023375785.1. Taxonomy (NCBI): domain Eukaryota; kingdom Viridiplantae; phylum Streptophyta; class Zygnematophyceae; order Desmidiales; family Peniaceae; genus Penium; species Penium margaritaceum. Next base: position 187,194 of record SZWC01000787.1, on the reverse strand, counting down.
GCTAAGTTACCCAAGCTGTACCTCTTTATGTACTCCTTTATCTTGAATGATTCAAAGACCATTCTTCAGCACAACTGATATCCTTTCAGTTCCACATTCTTGCTGCTCCAAGGCTCCCTCTCTCATCTACATCCAACACCTCCGTGGGTAGCATCATCGTTACGCTACTTGTTGAGAGGGTGAAAGCCACCCTCGCGTGGCGTGTTTGGAACACAAAGAAAAAGTACAAGCAATACACACCCCAAGTGTATGGATCATGCTTTCTTGCTTGCTCGCTCCTCGTCCTTGCTCTTGGCAGTCGCAATCGAGTGGGTTCAAGCATGACCACGAGTTGAATTATGAAAAAGTGGAAAATCACCCACATGCTCCCGAAATACGGACAAAGCCCAGAGAATCCCAGAAATGAGGGGCATTGTTTTTCAACTTCCATCCAACTCTACACCTTGACTTCATCTACACGGTCCTTATAAAGGTAAAAAGGCATTGCAATGCAACGAAGCTCAATGGCATGTGCAAAAGTGAAGCAAGTTTTCTTGCCGTGGCCTCACGTAACAAGTAGTAGTTGATGTAGGCTGGGAAGCAGAGAGGTAAGAAGAAAGGTAAGTTCTATTGCTTTTGATAAGAGAAACATTATTAGAGAAAGACATTCTAGTTTAAGAGGGACCACAAGGAGTACTAGCAACACTTGTCATTATAATAGCAAGAAAAACAGCATAGTCTACAACAACGGCATCAGTCACAATGCTGTCAATAACAACACCAATAAAACCATACTCTTTTGCATCACTTTGGCAACATGTATGTGGCAAAAGAGGTGTACAGCCGTCTTTTTATGGAAAGACCCATTATGTTGTAGGTGGAGAAGGCAGATCTGGCATGATACAAGGATTCATGGTGCACAAAGAGCCTCATGCACTACACGGAATGGTTCACATACCTGCTGTCAATCCCTCCCCGTCTTCTTGATACGGGTGATGTTTGAGTGGAGTTTGCTGAGGGGATTAGGATTGTGGAACTGTTGTTGGAGACCTTGCATGACATTAAAGTGGGAGTGATACATGGCGTGATGTATGCACCTGCTAAACATTCAACCTTGTCTCAATCTCCTCTCTCACTAACACAAGGCCGTGTGTCATATTTGATGATGACTATGGATACATCCTCAACTAGGACATAGGAGATAAGATGGCCAGGTCGGTGAAGGAGGACGACATGTATAGCGTGCTAAGGGTGACCAAGATCCTATGTGAGTAGAGTCTTGTAAAAATGGAATAGGTGACAGATGGCCAGCTATGGAATGCGCACTATGGACACATTGGCATGCATCCCTTGTAGCTTTCTCAAGCAAAGTGGATGGAACGTGACCTGTGCACCATCTAAAGTTTCAGCAGCTGTTATACATTGGCTCTTTAGAGGAGAAATTGTACTACGAGATGTTATCACGAGTAGGGGAGTATGCAAGAAAGGGTTTGAATTGGTCCACACATACTTATGTGGTCCAATGCATATCTACAATTTTTTAGACTTTAGGTACTTTCTCACCTTTATAGATGATTTTAACCATTAAACTGCTGTGTACTTCCTTGCTTCCAAAAGTGCTTCAAAAGGTTGAGGGAATATAAGGCAATGGGGAGAACCACACTGGCAAGAGAATCAAGGTGTTGTGTAGGAACCATACCGGAGACTACCTGAGCAAAGAGTTCCAGAACTACATTACAAGAACTAGCATCTAGGCATAGCACAGTATACCATACTTATCATCATAGAATGATGTAGCATAATTTGCAAACCATACCATTCATGAGTCGACGTGTTCCATGCTATGTAGGATTCAACTCACCTATGACTTGTAGGCCAAAGCCATGATTACTGTGATTTGTATCAAGTATCGTAGTCTAACCAAGGTGCTAGCGTACATGATGCTGTACGAGGCATGGTTGAGAAAGAAACCAAGCATGGGTCATCTACGTGCATTTTACAACTTGGTGTACATGCACATGTCCAAGGAGAAACAGTAGAAATGGGATGGGACGCAAAGAGCTTGCAGATTCGGATGATCAGCAGCAACACAGTATGAAAAGCCTATCACCTCTATGAGAGCCACGACATCATCTATGAGGACATCCTCTTAAACACGAGCCACATCATTTATACAAACACTGTCAAAATAATAGAAGCAGATATTCCTCTTGCTCTTGTCTCTCGTGATCCTTCCTCTACTATGACAATAGGAGACAATCCTACTCTACAATGCTAGATATCGCTGATATGGTAATCTCATTGGTAGAAGCAGTGGAAGGTGATGTTGCATCACCAACTGTCGAAAACAAAGAAAAGAAACCAGCGAGAAGACCGGAGCACATCCAAAGTACACAAAAGAAAAGGACTGCACGAATCTCAATGGACATGTACAAGCGAGATCCGTGGGCCGACAAAGACCACAACCTAAGCTTTTGGAAAGATATAATTGTGCTATAGTGAAGCCATTGCTACACGTGGCCCATATTCTATGGACTAGCGCTTGCAACTCGCAGGGGTAGGAGCGAGTCGTAGGACACTACATTAGATAGCCTAGATTAGTGTACTCTCTAGCTTCCATCATTTTCATCAATCAATCAATCATTTCCTTGCAATTGCCTCCCAACCATCTCGTCTTCCGCAATCAATCACTTTGCCTACCTGATTTGCATCGCTCACATCTAGAACCTGTGACTCCCAATATTGCTCAAATACTTCTCTTACAAAGCAGACCCGCTCCAAAGGTCACTCAAGACTACTTCAACAGACGCTTAGAATTCTGACATGGTATACGAGCAATAGGTTCTCAGCCCTGATAACCTACCACCATGACTTCAATACTCATCTTCGAAGCTGTAAAAATCTGCGCCACAGTGTATTTCCTATATTCACGTGTCTCTATAGAAGAAGACAATGCACCCTTTGACTCCGCAACTATGTCCTCCTTTGATGTCGCTCAAGTCTCTGTTCACGATGGTGAACTACCTCCTCGCACGCTCCTCACAATATCGTAATCTCTCTATATCAAGCAAGTGCTGGACTTCAGGTATGCAAACCACGTACTCAAAGATGCCAACATAACGACACCACTTACAATACCAATAATCATCACTGGTGCAACCAAGGGTATGACCTCAATGTGTTGCTACTCCACAACTCTTGCATCTCTAGCTGCCCTAAGTGGACAGATTTGGGATTATAATACTCCAAACCTTCGAGACAATCTACGGTCCATCCTTCAAATCCAGAAAGAATGAGTGAACATTTTCTTCCAAGCCTACGCGTCTGAAGCCCAACTAACCACTGCTACCAACCACTTGCAACCTTCACTGTCCGCAACAACCTCTACAAGCTGTAGATTCCACGAACAACTGCCATCTTTGCCATTGAAGCAAAAACACAACCGCCAAGCTATGACTATCACAGTCTCTCTCATGTTGGGAAAGGAGCCATTCAACTCAGTTTTAGGTCCACATGAGCAAGCTCTAGGAAACTACCAGATGCCTGCTCTGATCCTCAATCACACTTCACCATTGGAAAGATCTGGTGGCAAAATGTCTACGTTCTAAGTTTCAGGCCGGTATTCCAATCAGATTGAGAAATATGAATTTTCAAATTTTCCGCAGTCATCGACCGCCAGTGTCTAGGTGACCATGGGCAATGACTCCATGCCTTAGCCTCGGAAAAGAAAAAGGCAAGAGGTCCAAGGTCAAGACCTCATGGGAGAAATATCCCAAAATGTCCTAGATACTTGGATTGCCTTGTCAGAGTGTGCTGGGTAGGTGAAAGGTACCTCTCCTTAGTATTTAAATGAGGTGAGATCCTTGTGTGCTGGCCATGGACACATGGCGATTCTCCATGGGATTGTGGGTTATGTGACTACTAGGAGTGTGCCATGAGAACATTCTCTGGCTCTCTAGGTTGTGTGTGGCTGGTCAGCCTGATTGCTAGGCTGATTTCCTCTCTTGTGTGAGATTGTGGACTCTAGTGTGTGAGCCTTAGCCTCCATGGCTAAGTGTTGTGGCTTATAAGAGGGCTGACCTGCCCAAGCTCTAGCTCTTTATGTACTCAACCATTTTGAGTGATATAACAACCATTATTCATCACAACTGATGTCTTTTGAGTCCCACATGCTTGCTGCTTTAAGACTCCCTCTCTCCTCCAGATGCAACATTTGTATCACACCCAAGTTTTGCCACTTTCTTCCAGCACATACCGTCACTTTGAGAGTGATGAGTTAAGGTCAAATCCTGACCAAACTTGAAAATCAACAATATGATCTTCAAGTTTGCAAGACAAGCTTTTCATCAAGGCCAAGATAGCAAAGATCCAACAGTCGGATTGAGAGTTATGCTCAAAACAAGGTCCGCCAGGGCTAGACTCTTCTCTATGAGTAAGATTGTTGCCTTGTGATGACCATAACTCTCTCACTTCTTTGTCCAATTTAAAACTTTGCACATGCAAATTGTAATGTTTTTGCTACACTTTCCATTGGTGCAAATACATATACATTCTATCGCTTAGTCTAGGAGAAAAGCCCTTTACAAGCTGGCTGATCAGAGTTGGAGTAGGAGCAGAAGCATACCCTCTTTTCAAGAGGGCATATGTTTCAAACTCCCCTGTTGATGACCCTGTTTTATGGGTGGATCTGAAACGTTTTGAGCTGAATTTTCTAGTGGAAGGCTCAGATTTTCCAAATTCCTAGCCTGATGGCATCTCTTGAAAAATATTTGTCATACAGGTTTCTGCCAGAAGTAGTAGCAAAAGAAGAGGTAGCACCGCCACCCAAGGGCAGCGCTGAGCATCACCAAGGCTCAAAATGGCAGCAGCAGCCGTTGTGACAGCAGCCCACCTTTTGGAGAGGCTGGAGGGACGCACCAACTTCATGTTTCGGAAGATCCGTACCCGCCTCCTTTTGGAGGAGAGGGGCTTGTGGGAGGTGGTGAACGGCGATGAGTCAGCTCCAGATGCACAAGCAACAGGCATCACCGCAGCACAGGTGGATGTGGGGGTGATGCCGCAAAAGGGTGCAGCCAGTGCAGGATCATCTGTAGCTACACCAGTGGCATATCAGGAGTGGAAGTAGAAGGATAGGCACGCGTACAGGTTGCTTGTCAACACCATCTCCAACCCGCATCTTCATTACATGAGTACCAAGGCTACTACAAAGGAGGGATAGGACACATTGTGCAAGAAGTATGAGAGTAAGGATCCTGCATTCCTCATTCTTTTGGAGAAGAAGATGATGGCACTGAAAATGCAGGGTAGTGAAGGGATGGAGGTGTACCTGGACAGGGCAAAGGAGCTGGCAAAGTGTCAACCTGCCAGAGGCGACGGTGTAGGAAACAGGTTTTGACACAATGGTTCCTAGCAAACGCACATGGTTTTGGAACCAAGAGGTGATATCACCCTCAGAGCCAAGGTTCCACAGTGAGCAGTTCATAGGAATCACTTCAGTGCACTGTGTCCTTAGGAACCGATCACTTTCGCGCGAGGAGCTAACTCTTGGGGCTTGGACCAACCAATGCTTCTTTAGTGTCTGCCTCTGGCGAACAACTTTGTTAGGATTCTCAAAGGAAATACCTGTAGTCAATGACAGGCAACTGACACGTTCTTATAGTCCTAGAGCCAGCCTCAAGCCTAGGCGCACAGTGACTCCTTGGTTAAGCCACTTTGGGTTTAATCTTGATTGCATCATCCCCCTGCCTACATGGCACTTCCTGTGACCGCCAAGTGGCGCTAGCCACCAAGAAGGACCTTGGAATGTTCTAAGATGTCTCTTAGAACCTTCTTGTCCCCCTTTTGTTCACAAAGAAAATTGGTCACGTGGCTAGAATTTAACCCAGTGACCTCTTGCTCTTGAGACTAATTGTGGAACGTCCAAGCCACAAGGAGTTGTCCTAGGGAGTGTTTGTTGGCTATACCATCCAGTTTAGACCAAGGGGACTTGCTGCAAAGGAGCAGTGTATGCCTTATCTATCTCGACCAGACTTAGGGGACTTACTCCAAGGGAGTAGTGCATGCCTAGTACCACCTGTGCCTGTCCAAATGTCAGGTATGGACAAGGAGCATGTTAGGTCATTACGAAGCAGCTGAGAGCGGCCGGCAACCCTGTAGAAGAGACGCACTTCATCCTCCTCTTGCTAAGGGGACTGCCAACGAGCTATGACACGGTGCGAGAGACGCTGGAGTGCCAGCCGACTCTCGACTCGGACTTCATCTGCATGTACCTGGTGTAGGAGGAACAACGTCGTAATGCAGCAAAGCGCAATAGTGGCACTGGCAGCAAAGCAGCTTTTATGGCCATGGGCTCACGCAACGAGCATCAACAGCAGTTTGGGCAGAACAGAGGCAAGAAGAAAGGCAAGTGCCACTATTGCCAAAAAGAGGGGCACTACAAGAAAGAGAGTTTCAAGTTGAAGGAGCAGCAGCATTAGCAAAAACAACAATCTCCACAGCAGCAACAGTTGTACTCACAGCAAGGTCAGCAGAAGCAATAGCAGCAGCAATTGAACCAGGCTGGAATACACCATTTTGGCAACATGAACGTGACAAAGGAGGTGCGCGACTGTCTCTTTATGGAGAAGCCTGATATGTCAGAGGTGGAGAAGGCGGATCTAGAATGGTACAAGGATTTAGGGTGTATAGAGAGCCTGACACATCACAAAGAGTGGTTTACGCAGCTACTCTCCATTCCCCCTTACTAATTACTTTAGGTGATGATCATGTGGTATACGCTGAGGGGATTGGGATTGTGGAGATGTGGTTGTAGACCCCGCATAGAATTCAAGTGGGAGTTTTCCATGGCGTGTTGTATGTACCAGTTGCAGCATTCTACCTCAGTGTCCTCCCTCACCAACACAGGACTACGATTCGTCTTTGACGACGACTATGGCTACATCCTCCAAAGGGAGATGAGAGAGGACCTGGCCACGTCGGTGAAGGAAGGTGACATGTACCGCCTGTTGGGGGCAACCAAGATCCCACGTGAGCAGAGTCTTGCAGGAGTGGTGCAGGCGACAGATGGCAAAATCTGGCATGCGCACTATTGCCACATCAGCATGTGAGCCTTGCGGCAACATAAAACGAATCGAATGGTTTGTGACTTGCCCACCATCTCCAACTTTGAGCAGGAGTTGTGCATTTGCTGTTTGGAGGGGAAGCACCATTGCGAGGCATTCTCTGAAGCAAGGGAGCGTGCAAAGGAAGTGGTGGTGGTGTGTGGAGCTGGTCCACACAGACTTGTGTGGCCTAATGCAGACCCAGAGCTTTGGAGGCTCTAGGAACTTCCTAACGTTTATTGATGCTTTCAGCCGTTACACTGATGTGTACGTCGTTGCTTCAAAGGACCAGTGCTTTGACACGTTCAAGGAGTTCAAGGCAATGTTGGAGAACCAGACCGGCAAGAAGATTAAGGCATTGCAAAGCGACCGTGGTGGAGAATACCTAAGCAAGGACTTTCAGGACTACCTCACAACAGCTGGCATCAAGTCACAGCGTACAACGCTATACTTGCCGCAACAGAATGGTGTAGCAGAACTCGCCAACCGCAGTATCGTTGAGTCGGCGCGCTCCATGCTTCACGCGACTCTGCTGACCTACAACTGCGTGGCCAAAGCTGTGATTACTCTAGTCTAGATCAAGAACCACAGTCCAGCTAGGGAGCTTGAGCAGATGATGCCGTAGGAGGCATGGATCGGCAAGAAGCCGAGCGTGGGTCATCTTTGAGTTTTTTGCACACATGCTGAAGGACAAGAGATAGAAGTGGGATGCAAAGAGCACGCACATGCTGATGATTGGCTATGATGTGGAAAGAAAGGCCTATTGCCTCTAAGAGAGGGATTCATGCCACGTCATCATCTCCGTGGATTTTTTTTTCAACAAAAGCAGCCTCATCGGCACAAATATCATCTACAAAGAGGCAGTAGAACTAGCAGCTGACAAAGCAGTGATAGTAGACAATCTTTCTGACCCCATCTCTCCTGACCCTTCCTTCACTGTGACAGTGGGAGAACCACTCTACTCTCCCATGTCTAATGCAGCAGATACAGCGGCCTCATCGGCACAAGCAGAGGTAGGAGATGTAGCACCACTAGCAGTAGTAGTTCTGCGAGCAGCACCATGCCAGCCGCCCGCTTATGTTCCAGCACCAGGTCACAGGTACTCTCTCATGGTGCGCTACAAGCCTGGTAAGCGTAACCATTTCTAGATGCTGCAAAAATCAGAACAAATGAACGTCGCTGGTGTAGCAGATTCACATGCACCAACATCATACAAGGAGGTCATGGCTTCGCCAGATGCAGCACATTGGGTGCAAGCTCTGCAGTAGAAGATACAGTCGCAGCTCAACAACGGCACGTGAGAGATGACTAACTGTCTACCTGGAAACAAGGTGATCAAGTGCTTGTGGGTATTCAAGAAAAATTGAAGAGAAGATGGAAACTTGAAATAGTACAAGGCGAGGTTGGTTGCGAAGGGCTTCTCGCAGCTGGAGGGCATTGACTACACAAAAACCTTTGCCCCCATTGCAAGCTTTCCCTCTTTGTGCACAATCCTCCTGTATGCAGCAGCTGAGGACTTCAACGTTCACCACATGGATGTCAAGACGGCATTCTTGAATGGTGACTTAGAGGGAGAGATCTACATGGAGCAGCCATAGGGGTTCGTCATGGATGGCCAAGAGCACGTGGTTTGCAAGTTGTAGAAGTCGTTGTACAGCCTCAAGCAAACGTCGTATGCTTGCAACCTGAAGTTGGATCCGGCGCTGCAATGCATGGGGTTCGAGCACAGCAAGTGTGACTATCACGACTATCGTTGATCTCATGGGCATGAGATCCTCATGATCATTGTCTATGTGGATGACATGATCCTCCTTTCCAACAGCATGTCTGCACTAGAGGAATTCAAGGAGGCCATGCAGGAGCGCTTCCACATGTCTGATCTCGGGGATGCATCATCCTTCCTTGGCATCCACATAACGCGTGACCATAAATCGCGCTCTCTCTTGCTTCAGCAGAGTCCTTATGTCATAAACGTCTTGCAGAGGTTCAGCATGGTAGAGGTAAAACCCATCGGCACGCCGCTTGAGACGCAGCAATACCTCGTGAGTTTTAGTGGAAAAACAGATGTAGCTGAGTGGAAAAAGTACCAGAGCACCTTCGGCAGTCTCATGTACGTGATGGTGGCAACCAGACCGGACCTCGCACAGCCTGTGAGCGTTCTAAGGTAGCACATGGTTAATCTGGGACTTGAGCACCAGAAGGCAGTAAAGCGGATCTTCCGCTACCTTGCTGGAATCATCAACATCGGCATCATCTACAATGGCAACGACAACAGCATCATTGCCTACACAGACGCAGATTGGGCTTCAAACCCTAAGGACTGCAAGTTCATGTCTTCACATGTGTTCCTCACAAATGGCGTGGCCATCAATTGGTGCAGCAAGTGGCAAGTGGCCGTGCCACCTCAAGCACGGAAGCCGAGTACGTCACTCTCAGCTTTGGAGCCAAGGAAGCAGTTTGGCTCCAGCGTCTCATGGCAGAGATGGGTGGGAGTGTAGCAGTTCTAGTTCCTTTGCGCATCAACAACCAGAGCGCAATTGCACATACTATGAATCCGAAGCACCATGCTCGCACCAAGTACATTGACATTGCATATCATTTCATCAAGCACATGAAGCAGGAGGGTGCTCTCAAACTGGAATTCACTCCAACCAGCAACCAAGTCACTGATTTCAGCACCAAGCGAGTGATTCATGAGAAGCAGCAGCTCTGCATGAAGGCATGTGGAATCAGCCCGCTCTGACTGCGGCAAAGTGGGAGATTGTTGGGAAAGGAGCCATTTGACTCACTTTCAGGTCCACAAGAGCACGTTCCAAAAAACTACCAGATGCATGCTCCGATCGTCAATGCGACTTCACCATTGGAAAGATTAGGTGGCACAATGTCTACGGTCCAAGTTTCAGGACGATGGAAAAGTCAGATTGAGAGATATAAATTTTCAAAATCTCCGGGGTCATCGACCGCGAGCGTCTGGGTGACCATGGACGATGGCTCCATACCTTAGCCTGAGAAAAGAAAAAAGGCAAGAGGTCCATGGTCAAGACCTGATGGGAGAAATATCCAAAAAGGTCGTAGATTCTTGGATTGCCCTGTCCGAGTGTGCTGACTAGGGAAAAGGTAACTCTCCTTACTTTTTAGCCATGGACACATGGCAATTCTCCATGGGATTGTGGGTTACATGACCACGAGGAGTGTCCCATGAGAGCATTCTCTAGCTCTCTAGGTTGTGTGTGACTGGTCAGTCTGATTGCTAGGCTTATCTCCTCTCTTGTGTGAGATGGTGGACTCTAGTGTGTGAGCCTTAGCCTCCATGGTTAAGTGGTGTTGCTTGTGAAAGGGCTGACTTGCCCAAGCTCTAGCTCTATATGTACTCCATCATTTTTAGTGATATAAAAATCATTCTTGAGCACAACTGATGCCCTTTTAGTTCCACATGCTCACTGCTCCAAGACTCCCTCTCTCCTCCAGATCCAATATCTCATCCCCTTCTTCTGCACCATCACCATCTGGGCATCCAAATTTCAATGCACTTCTTCGCCTCCAAGCCTAGAACATGGTGAAAGGACTACCATCCCTCTCTCCTCTTACCTAGCTTGTAGAACCACCTAGCACCGCTTGCAGTCTTGGAAAGATAAAAGCATCACCTCATCCTCCTTGAGCCGTAGGAGCAGCCAAACCTCTTGACATCCTTTACATGGACCTTGTGGGACCCATTCGTCCCACCTCCCTTCAAGGATACAAGGACTTCCTCATGATTGTAGATGATCATTCCAGCTTCGGTGCAACCATTCCTCTCAAGCCCAAGGCTTGTGCCAAACCTGCCTTCATCAAGTGGTCCAAGTACCATATGAACCGACTCAACTGATCCATTGGAAAAATCTGGACAGATAGAGGTGGCGAATTCCTCTGGCACAAACTTCGTGAATTCCTTTTAGAACGCGGCATTGGGCATGAAATGAGTGTACCAGAAGCACCACAGCAGAATGGAGTGGCTGAAAGATGCAACAGGATTCTGGTTGCGCTCATTTGTACTCTCCTTGTACAAGGAGACTGCGAGTGAGCGCAACTACATACTCTCACAAGCTCGACGTTTCTAACCTTCGAGTATGTAAGCAGGTCTGGTTATGCTCACTTGTCTTACAAAAGTAACCTTGGTACAAGCCCAACGTTTCTAAGCTTCGAGTATGAACGCAGGTCGTGTGGCCCCTAGGCCTACTTTGGAGAGATGAGTAGTAGCTTTGTCAACCTTGTTGATCAGAACGTTGGCTGTAGAACCCCATACTCAAAGCTTAGAAACGTCGGGCTTGTATCCCAGCCGAAGTTCAGTTGGAGTGACATCTGGCAGATGCTTGGCTGGGTAGTAGTTTTGTACCCTAATGGCATAATAGAGTGCATAGATCCAAAAGGTTTCCTGTGTCTGAGGACACTATTTCCAGAACAATCTATAATACCTTCACCGCCATCCTTCTCTCCTCCACTAATCATTTCTTCATCACTAGTAACTCTACCAATGGCATCAACCCCACCCACACTCTCCCCCATACACACTCCCATTCAGCCGTGACCAGGTACACTACCACCTGTCACCCGTAATCTTGACTATGAAACCATCTCCAAACACCTACCAACACTTGGCCATCCACTCCCTTCAGCAATAGCCCCAACACCATTAGCGGCAGACATAGAAGCATCAGCAGCATCAGGAGCACCGGCGCAAAGAATTCTGCCAACAACAGAACCACTGCTTTGGTAATCAACTAGAAATAAAACAGCCGCCTCTACTGTCACATCCACAGGTAGAAATGAAGACCTCAACATCCAGGAAGATCAGCATGTTGAGCTCCTTCGCACCTCCTTCGTTTCCTCCTGCATCACAGGCGGAGATGGACTCAACTCCCTTTGTCGCTCGACTCTTCCCATGAACCCTGAACGTTAGCGCTATCCAGGTATTCTCCTTCCCAGTACCACCATCCACACTACTCCCATCGCCACTTCCAGCACATATGATGAAGCCGTGAATGGATTGCAAGCAAAACAATGGTGTGCCGCCATTGCAAGAGAACTGGCCTCATTCAAAGCCACCTCCACCCACAGTGATGAACCTCATTTACCACACACCAATTTGGTTGCAGGGAATAGGGTCTTCCGCGTCAAGACCCACAGAATTCAAAACTCACTATGTGGCAAAAGGGTTCTCACAGCGGCACGGTGTGGACTTCTTTGACACCTTCTCTTCCACAGCCAAGCTAACCACCCTATGAGCCGTGATGCACATTGCAACCTTTGAAGTCATGGAAATCCATCCCATGGATGTATCTACAGCCTTTTTTCAAGGAGATCTGCATGAAACCATTCATCTGGCATGCCCTGAAGGATACACTCCAGACCAGCCCAACATTGCCTGGAAACTGCAATGCCCAATCTACGGACTCAAGCAGTCTGCTCAAGAATGGCATGCCAAATTAGAAGCAACTATGTTTCACCTGGGCTTCACAGTCTCCAGTGCAGATCCTAGTTTGTTCCTCTACTCATGGCACAATGAGCGGACTTATATTCTGGCCTACGTGGACGACCTGGCTCTTGCCTCAAACAATCCCATAGCTCTTCAGGAATTAAGAACAACACTTCTAGGTCGTACCATCATGAAAGACCTTGGAGAACTGACCCACTATTTGGGGATTGACATCAAGCAAGATCGCCAGAAGTGCTTTATCTCTCTCTCTTCCAAGAGCCCTACATTACCTCATTATTGAATCACTTTGGGCTTGAAAACAGTAATGGGGCACCAACCCCTATGAGAGTGGACCACAAACTCAGACCACCAGCATACATAGTCTCATCTCCTTCTCCAAAATTCTACCTTGAGCTGGTGGGATCCTTGATGTCTGCAATGGTTTGCACACAGCCAGACCTTGCTTTCCCTCTCAGTGTACTTTCATGATTTGTTGGTGATGGAAACCATCGTAACCAATACTAGAAGGCAGCAAAGCGAGTACTCTGGTATTTGGGGAAAACCGTGTACTTCAACCTTGAACTTGGAGGAACGCAATTAATCACTCTAGAAGGATACGGTGATTTCTCCTAGGCTGATGACCAGGCCACTCGAAGATCGTCACAAGGCTATGGCTTTCACCTTGGCTCCGTACTTATCAAATGGCGCTCAACCAGGTCATCCTCCGTCTCACTCTCGTCTTGTGATGCAAAACTGTATACAGGCACCATACTCGCTGAAGAAACTCTCTGGTTGAAGAACCTATTGTATGACCTTGGATACCCACAACCTCTCCCAGTTCTGTGGTATGACAATTGGAGCACTATTGTCCTGACCAAGAACCCGGTTTTCTACGGGCGCACCAAGTACATTCAACTACACTACTTTTTCATCTCTAAAAAGGTACAGGAAAAAGAACTACTGGTTCAGCATGTGACCTCAAAAGTCAACAAGGCAGACATCTTCACTTAAGTCCTGGATGAATCTCAACATACAACGTTTGTATACCTTCTAGGTCTTAGGACAAGAGACACCTGAAGCTTTTTGCATTGGGGGGTATCGGAAATAAAGAAAAAAAACTAGTAAAAGACCGGAGCACATCTGAAGCACACAAAATAAAATGAGTGCACAAATCTCAACGGACACGTACAAACGAGATCCGTGCACTGACAAAGACCACAACCTAAGCTTTTGGAAAGATACGACATCTGTGCTATAGCAAAGCCATTGCTGCACGTTGCCCATATTCTACAGACTAGCGCTTCCAACTCACAAGGTTACCAGCAAGTCGTAGGACACCACATTAGGTAGCCTAGATCGGTGTACCCTCTTGTTTCCATCATTTTCATCAATGAATCATTTCCTTGCAATTACCTCCCAGCCGTCTTGTCTTTTGCAATCAGTCACTTTGGTTATCTAATTTGTATCGCTCAGATCTGGAACATGTGACTCCCAATTTTGCTTGAACACTTTTCCTATAAAGCAGACCTACTCCAGGCACAAGTATCAAGCACAGGAATCAAGCACAAGTATCAGGCTCAAGTACCAGGCACACGTATTAGGCAAAACTATCAGGCACAACTATGAGGCATAAAAATCAGGCACAAGTATGAGGCACAAGTATCAGGTACATGTATCAGGCTCAAGTATCAGGCACAAGTATCAGGAAAAGGTATCAGGTACAAGAATCAAGCACAAGTATCAAGCACAAGTATCAGGCACAAGTATCAAGTCTAAGTATTAGGCACAAGTATCATGCAGAAGTGTCCGACACAAGAATCAGGCACGAGTATCAGGCACAAATATCAGGTACAGGTATCAAGCACAAGTATCAAGCACAAGTATCAGGCACAAGTATGAGGTACAGGAATCAAGTACAAGAATGAGGCACAAGTATCATGCACAAGTTTCAGGCACAAGTATCAGGCATAAGGATCAGGCACAAGTATCAGGCACAAGTACCAGGCACAAGTATAAAGCAGAAGTATCACGCACAAGAACCAGGCACGAGTATCACGCACAGGTATCATGCGCAATTATCAAGGACAAGTATCAAGCACAAGTATCAGGCACAAGTATCAGGCACACATTTCAGGCACAAGTATCAGATATACATAGCATGCACAAGGATCAAGCACAAGTATCAGGCGCATAATCGGGCGCAAGTATTAGGCACAAGTATTAAGTGCAAGTATCAGGGATAATAATCAAGCACAAGCATCAGATACAAGAATCAGGCATAACCACCAAACATAAGTATGAGGCATGTTTATCACGTGTAAGTACCCTGCACAAGTATGAGGCACAAGTATCAGGCACAAGTAGCAAGCACAAGGCCGGCCAAGACAACTGGAGCAAGTCCAAGACAAGTGGCGGAAGTCAAAGACACACTCGAGAACACTTCCACAAATGCTCAAAAGTCTGATACCAACAGCAATAGTTATGCCGGTTATACCGTACCAGCCGCCAGCTAATGCCCTAGTACCTTGTTATAAGTACCCTCTTAGATTAAGCTACAAGCCTGGTGAGTGTAGCCATTTTTGGATGCTCTAGAAACTAAAACAGATGAATGTTGCAATTATGTCATGTTTAGATAAGCCAACATCCTTCAGAGAGGTCATGTTTGTACCAAATACTGTAGATTGGACGGAAGCGGTACAATAAGAGATATCGAGTCGCAACTCGATAACACCACATAAGATCTGACTAAATGTCCACTTGGACAGAGGGTTATCAAGTGCAAGTGGATTCTCAAGATGAAGTGGGAAGTAAATGATAGAAAAGTACAAGGTGAGGCTGGTTGCCAAGGGCTACTCATAACAGGAAGTTATTGACTATATTGAAAGCTTTGTTTGTGTTACTAAATCTGCCTCTGTGCGCACTCCTCTCTCATGTAGCAGCTACAGAATTCAAGATCCACCATGTGGATGTCAAACAACATCCTTAACTGGTGACTTAGAGAAGGAGATCTACATGAAGCAGCTGGAGGGATTCGTCATGGATGGTTAGGTACACCTGGTTTGTTAGCTGCAAAAGTCGATGTACAACCTCAAGCAAGCATTGCATCCTCAAAACCCGAAGTTGGATTTTGTGTTACTGTACATAGACTTTCAGTATAACTAGTGTATTCATAGCATCTATCACAAGCAGTAGGAATATGAGATCCTCATGATGATCGTCATTGCGGATGACATATTCCTCCTTTCAAACAGCATGTCTATATTACAGAAGTTCAAGGAGGTGATGCACGAATGCTTCCAAATGTCTGATCTCAGGAAGGCATCATACTTCCTTGGCATCTACATCACGTGTGATGGTAGAGCATGCACCCTTTCACTACACCAAGGCCGCTAGATCAAGGATTTCCTATAACAGTTTGGTATGGCAGAGGAAAAAACAATCAACATGCCTATTGACATGCGCCTCGTGGAGAAGTAGGTATAACTTACTGGCAAACGTACAAGGTTACTGTCAACAATCTTATACACCTGATGGTGACAAGGAGGCCAGACCTTGCACTGGTTGTGATTGTTGTGAGCGCGCACATTTCTTATCATGGATATGAGCACAAGAATGGAGTGTAATAGATCTTCTGCTACCTTGCTAGAGTCATCAATATCTGCATCACCTGCAATGGCAGAAAGAACAAAATTTTCAGCTACACGGATGTAGATTGGGTCTCAAACCTTAAGGACTGTAATTCCATCTCTAGACATGTACTTCTCATGCATGGAGATGCCATCACCTGGTCGAGTAAGCGATAGGTCGTTGTGGATATCTCAAGCATGGAAGCTGGGTGCGTATCACGCACCTTTAGAGCCAATGAAGTAATTTGACTCTAGCGTCTTATGGTAAACATGAGTGTGAGTCTAGCAGCCCCTATTCTTGTACGCATCAAAAAACCTTATGGATACATGGTGATTCTTTATGGGATTTAATGTGATGTGACTACTAGAAGTATACTATGAGAGAATTTCCTACCTCTTTAAAATGTGTGTGATTGGCAACTTTGTCCGTTTGCTGTGAGATATCTCCTCTCTCCCATCGTGTTAGCCTTATTCTTTATTCGTTGTATTGATCATACCAATCCTTGGCTATCTGCACAGTGCAAGTTGCTGTTAAGCGCCTTAGTCATGTAATCTACAAGAATCTTCTTGGTCTCCATATATTCCAGGACCACAATCTTTTTTATGACCAGATCGCATTCGTAGTGGTACCTGGTGTCGGTCTACTTCATCCAACAGGAGATAACATCATCCTCTTCCATTTGCATGAAACTCTTGCTGTCAATCTGGACCACCGTTATTTAAATCTATAGTTCTTTAACATCTGAAAGTGAGCTGTGTAAGCTTTGTGTCTCCTTGCATGCTTCAGACAGAGTAATGTACTCTGACTCTACAGGAGAGAGGGAGATGTAGTCTTGCTTTCTCCTTACCCAAGACACTATGTCCAAATTGGATTTTTGTCATCGATTGTTCCTCCCCTGTCAGTGTTGGTTTTACACACGAAACACAGCATGTCAGATCCTTCTCGGCCTTCAAACAAGAGTTCCATGTATCTCGTTTTCTATGATTAGCACATGATGCACTTCATCACTTGTCGGTGTCGTGGTCCTGCATTGGCCATAAACGTGCTAACATGTCCCACAGGAGAGCAAATTTCAGGGAAAGCTCCAACCATGGAAAATATTAGGTTACCAATGAGATACTAATGGATTATGTTGTGCATTTCATGTCATTTTGCTTTTGCACATGGGCTCATGGAAGAGGAGAGCTTGTAGTCTATTTTCATGAGTATGCTAATACACTTGCACTCCTCCATATTGTTGCAGTCCACAACCTCCATGATGTACTTGGTCTGGTTCAGCTTACTGATATGCGATGCTTGACTATGGTGCATGGCTATCCTAAGGTAGAACTCCATAGGATCCATGTCCTTTATCTTAAACCAGCTGTTGAGATCTGAATTCAGCTCGTTCAACAGCTCCATTCATGAAAAGCATGTCATCAGGTTGTCCATGTAAATGACAACCAAAATCAAGCCTCACTCATCCTCCCTTACATAGAATGATCCTAATGTCTATACATTAGGATCATTGTGGCAGAGCGTGAAGGTGAGTCCAGCCATCAAGCCGTCTATCTCCTTGTACCACATATTTGGTATTGATCCGGTATGCCCCTTGTCCATAGTTAGTATGGGCAGGCAAAGGACACACTAGGAATGCACTGCTCCCTTTGAATCAGTCCCCTAATTCTGATCTAGATTGGCAACGCATGCACTATTCCTTTGGAGCAACTCCCCCTGATCTAACCTATAAAATGGCCTAAGACAACGGACTAGAAAACAAGGCCGACACAGTGGCACTTGCCATCCGCATCTAGTATTTCAACTAGGAGGAAACATCATCCTCATAATCACAGTTCCATACTATGAAATTCATACGAATCCCTTCCTTGCACTATGTCCTTAGCACCTTGTCACTTTCGCGCAAGGAGCTAACACCTCGGGCTTAGACCAACCAATGCTTCTTCAGTGTTTAGTTTTGGTGGACAACTTTTTGAGAAGTCTCAAAGGTAAGAGTATTAATGAACCACAAGAAATAGTAGCTATAGTCCTAGAGCCAGCCACTAGCCTAGGCGTGTAGTGGCTCCTTGGAAGCAATCTTGATTGCATCACCGCCCTTGCCTACATGGCACTCTCAATGACCGCCAAGGGGCGCTAGCCACTAGGAAGATCATTGGAAAGCTCTGAGATGTCTCTCAAAACCTTCTTGTCCCCCTTTTGGTCAAAATGAATTTTAGACGATGTATTTATTCCGATGACCTCTCGCTCCAAAGACAAACTCTGGAACGTGTTAGCCACAAGGGATTGTCCATGGTATAATTTTCTGGCTACACTTTCTAGATTAGACCAAGGAGACTTGCTCCAAAGGAGGAGTGTATGCCTCGTCTATCTAAATCAGACTTAGGAGACTTACTCCAAGGGAGCAATGCATGTCTAGTTTGTCGTGTGCCTGTCTAAACTTCAGCTGTGGACAAGGGGCATACCAGATCAACAAGCTCTCCCTTATACCTTTGTCCATTAGCTGTGAGATATCTTTTCTCTCCAACTGTCTTGGCCTGAGTCTTTGTCCACTACGTTGACCATACCAATCCCCCGGGTACCTTTAGAGTCCAAGTCGCTATTAAGTACCTCTGTCATGAAAACTACAAGCAACTTTTTGGTCTCCATGGATTCCAGGTCCACAATCTCATTTGTAACCAGATTGCATGAGTAGGAATACCTGCTGCCGATGTGCTTGGTCCATCGGGAGAAGACGTCATCATGTGCCATTTGCATGGTATTCTTTTTGTCGATTCATACAACTATTACTTCCTTTTGCAGTAATTTAATTTGAGCAAGAAATTTGCATAGCCACTGTGTCTCCTTGCATGCTTCAGATAGAGCAACGTACTCTGCCTCACCGATGGCGAGCAAAATGAAGTCCTGCTTTTTGCTTATTCAGGAGACAGAATCACCATTTGAGAGGCACACGCAATCCGAGATCCACTTTCTGTTATTGATTCTTCCTTTGCAGTTATCGTTGATGTAGTACATGAGGCATAGCGGGTCTGATCCTTCTTGGTGTCCAAATTGGTATCCCATGTCTTGTATCATGTGTAGATAATGCATGATGCACTTCACTGCTTGCCTGTTCTTGAGCCCTAAATGGCCACAAACCTGCTGACGTGTACCACATCATAGCAAATGTCAAGCAGTATTCCTACCATGGCATGTATAGGAATGCCAAAAACAGATTTATAGGGAATGTTATCCATCTCACGTTGTTCTGCTTCCGCGCAAGGGCTCATGGAAGAGGCGAGTTTGGATTCTATTGTCATGAGTGTGCTGATGGACTTGCAGTCCTCCATGTTGTAGTGCTTCAGGACCTCCATGATTTCCTTGATCTGGTTCAGCTCAATGTTTCCTCCTCCTCCGTTGTGGTGGACAGCTATCGTGAGGTGAAACTCCAGAGGACCCATGTCCTTCATCTTGAACCTGC
Organism: Penium margaritaceum; assembly: GCA_023375785.1. Lineage (NCBI taxonomy): Eukaryota > Viridiplantae > Streptophyta > Zygnematophyceae > Desmidiales > Peniaceae > Penium > Penium margaritaceum. Next base: position 167,582 of record SZWC01000787.1, on the reverse strand, counting down.
TTCTCCGATCTGACTTCAGCTTTTTAACATCTGGATTGACAACAAGAAGATGATCAAATCATCCATGTACAGTCCAATTAGCATCAAGCCTCGCTCATCCTCTCGCACATAGACACTAGGGTCATTATGGTATTGCATGAAGGTGAGCCCAGTCATGAAGCCGTCCATCTCCTTGTACCATATCCTTTGGGCCTGTTTTAGCCCGTAGAGTACTTTGACAAATATGCGTACCTTGCCCCTTAGAGCCTTGACTCTGTCAAGCACTTCCATAGGCATCTCTTTGTCTCTCTTGCATTAAAGGAAAGCTATCTTGACATCCATCTTGTGGACCTCTAAGTCTTTTATAGCAACACTACTTACCATGGATCTGATGGAGGCAAAAGTGACGACATGCAAAAAGATCTTCTTTGAGCCTTCATGTTAGGAAAACCTATTCACCACAACTCTTCTTGTGTACTTGTCAATAATACCATGTTACTTTAACTTCCTCAGGAGTACGCACTTTGACCTCACGACGTGGGTGTTTGGGGGCCCGTCCACCTTAATCCATGTCCTTTTCTCTTCAATGCACGTGAGTTCACTGTCCATTTCCTCCTTCCACTTGGCCGCATCTGGCATGTTCATTACCTCCGATACAGTCATTAGCACTCCCTAAGCCAAACATGACTAGCTGACTTCAGTCCATTTGGCACTCTAAGCATCGTACTTAGGCAAAGGTTTCCTTTGGTGCTTACTACACCAAAGTGTCTCTGGTGGTACCTTGAGGCTAAGCTACTTGCATTACTCTTGTTTGGGTGATGCTTGTAGTGTTGATTATTTGTCGTTGGAAGAAGAGCCACTAGCCTCAGAGGTAGACTCAGAGGCCTCAAAGGACTCGGATTTTGTGTGAGAGTCTATCACTGTTTCAGCCTGCATAACCACTCTCCTTATTGCACTGGCACCATCTAGCACTTGTCAAGTACTTGATCACCTGATTCAAGCAACACAATCCACTCTGCTGATTTAAGAGCGTGGACAGGATCCTGCAGCTCTTCCTTGCTGAGGGTCCTCTTATCAATCTCAGCTACTGATTAGTTTTCCAGCTCCTTGGTCCCACAGCCTTTATGCATTGTGTACAGTATCATGGCTGACCATTACACATCTACGATCGCGTGCATCCAGCTTGCCACTTCCTTCTCTTGCTTGGACCTTTGATCGAGAACTACCGCCAAAGACCCTCAATTGTGAGGTATCAAGCTTCTTTCATGACCAAGCCTCCTATGGCATCCTCAACTTCTTCTCTTGCTACTTTTGGTCGTGTCTACCAAGTGCGGCTGCCAGAGTGAGATTCACAAGGAAGCAAATAGTTCTTGTAGCTCAAGCCCAAAAGCGACGCGGGAGTTTGGTGTCAAACAGCATGCTGTGTAACATAGCAAAGATAATCTGGTTTATCTGTTCAGCAACACCATTGCTCTCAAAGGTGTAAGGCGTGCTTGTCTGGTGGTTGATCCCATTTTTGCTCAACCAGCTTTGTACACCTTGTACTCATCGCAGTTATCTGTGCACAACGTCTTCACCTTCTTACTCGTCTGCTTCTCTACCATGGCAACAAACTCTTGTAGATTCTTCTTGACCTCTCCCTTTGCCCTAAAAAAATAGATCCACATCTTGTGACTGTGGTCATCGATGAGGGTCAGGAAAGACTTGCATCCACCATTTGAAGGAGTATGGAATGGTCAGAGAGAATGAGCTTCAACATTACGTTACCTATTACGCTCAGATAACCTTCTCTTTGCCTTGGCTTTCAGGCATGGCACATAGAACTTCTTGCACTTTCCCTCATCCTTAGCCTTGCATCCCTCCATCCCATGAATTACTTTGTGCTGTTGCATTGCTTACAGTGTAATATGAGCCACATGGCTAGAATGCATATTCCATAGCTCAGCATCACTTTCCTTGGAGGTAAAATCCTTGAGTCCTAACTGCGATAAGTTTACCCTTAGAGGCACAATGTACCCTAGAAGAATTTCTAGGGTACATTCTTCTTTCTTTGGAGGTGATCAATGACTGTGGGATAAGGAATGGATCCGCACCTTCCCAATCGGTAGTAGCAATAGCGTATATCAGCCTACATTACCTCAACAAAACAGAAAAGCAGAGTAGTAAAGGAGGATGACGATTCTTACAATGCTCACACGTAAGCAGGTCAATGGTGCCATGTCAAAACTCACAGAGATAGGATTTTCCTTGTAGAAATGGCAGTTTGAGATTGTGATGAGAATGTGTGGCTACTTAAATACACCCATTATGGAAGAGGTTGAACTACCAAAGGATGACCCTGGATATGAAGTCTAGAGTACCGAAACTGTTATGGCATTGACCATCCTTGTGACATCAATGCATGAGCTAAAGCATACCAATCTCCACGGCATCACACATGCATCGGAAGCTCGTGAAGAGCATGCATGTGTGTATCAATCATTGGCTCGTGCGCATTGCCTCTTCAATCCTCCAAAATAAATGGGATGACAGTAGCAAGGGAGAGTCAATTCTGGAGTTCCTAGTGTAGTTTGAAGGACTAGTGCAACAAGTCACCCGGACGAGCTAGGAAATCAACACCAACATACTATTGGAACTAGAGGACAGAGGGAGCGTTAGAGCGGCAATCATGTGGGACTGAAAGGGCATCACTTGAGCTAAAGAATGGTTGTTGAATCACTCAAACTGATGGAGTACATATAGAGTTAGGACTTGGGCAAGTCAGGCCTCTCACAAGCCACACCACCTAGCCATGGAGGCTAAAGCTCACACAGAGTCCATAAACTCACACAAGGGAGGAAATCATCCTAGCAATCAGGCGGACCCCTCATACACAACCTAGACAGCTAGAAAATGCTCTCATGGCACACTCCTAGTGGTCACATAACCCACAATCCCATGGAGGATCGCCATGTGTCCATGGCTAGCAGACAAGGATCTCACCTCACCTTCAAACTAAGGAGAGGTACCTTTTTCCTAGTCAGCACTCTGACAAGGCAACCCAAGAATCTAGGATCTTTTTGGATTTTTCTCCCATCAGGTCTTAACCCTGGACCACATGTGTTTTTCTTTTCTCGGGCTAAGGCATGGAGCCATCACCCATGGTCACCTAGACACTGGCGGTCGATGACCCCACAAATTTCGAAAATTCATATCTCTCAATCCGACTGTTGGATCGGCCCGAAACTTGGACCATAGATATCTTGCCACCTGATCTTTACCATGGCATGGTCCGATCCACCATTGAAGCATGCATCTGGTTTTTTCCTAGAACTTGCTCCTGTGGACATGAAATTGAGCCGGATGGCTTGATTCCCAAAAATCTCCGACTTTGCCGCAGTCAGAGTGGGTTGAGTTCACATGCCTTCATGCAGAACTGCTGCTTCTTAGGAGTCACAGGCTTGGTGCACAAATCAGCAACCTACTTGCCGGTTGGAGTAAATTCTAGCTTGATAGCACCCACTTGAACCATGTGCCTGATAAAGTGATATGCAATGTCAATGTGCTTGGTGCGTGCATGATGCTCAGGATTCTTGGCAAGTGCGATTGCGCTCTGGTTGTCAACTCGCACAGAACCTGGAACGGCTGCACTCCTACTCATCTAGGCAATAAGGCGTTGAAGCCAAACTGCTTCCCTGGCTCCAAAGCTGAGAGAGACGTACTCACCTTGCGTGCTTGAGGTGGCCACGACCACCTACCACTTGTTTCACCAGCTGATGGCCCCACCATTCATGAAGACATGTGCGGAAAGGGAATTGTGGTCCTCGGGGTTTGAAGCTAAATCTGCATCTGTGTAGCCGATGATGATGTTGTCGTTGTCATTATAGGTGATGCCAATGTTGACGGTTGTAGCAAGGTAGCGGAAGATCTGCTTCACTACCTTCTGGTGCTCAGGTTCGGGATTAGCCATGTGCTGGCTCACATCACTCACAACATGTCCGAGGTCCGGTGTGGTCACAACCATTAGGTACATGAGAGTGCCGATGGCGCTCTTGTACTTTTGCTGCTCAGCAACATCTGCTTCTCCATTAAAGCTCACGAGGTATTGTTGCGTCTCAAGCGGCATGCCTATGGGTTTTGCCTCTGCCATGTTGGAACAGTGTAAAACATACTTGATGTGGTGGCTCTGCTACTGCGATAGGGAGCGCGATTTGCGATCACGTGTCATCTGGATGCCGAGGAAGTATGATGCCTGCCCAAGATCAGACATCTGGAAGCGCTCTTGCATGACCTCCTTGAAATCCTGTAGTGCAGACATGATGTTGGAAAGGAGGAGCATGTTGAAAAATTGCCCCTCGACATGCCCAAGTACGGCGCCGGGAGGCACCGACGAGCAGCCAGAAAGTGTTAACGCCGCTCCGGTGGATCTGGAGACTCAAAAACTGCTCAGATCCTAAGGAGGAGGACTTCACCGTAAATTTTGCAAGTTGCTAAACCCGGTGGAAGTTGTTTCGCTGGAATCGGACAAGTATCAAGGGAGATATGGTCTTCCAAAGTTGGGGTGTGCGCAACGGCTCTGGGAGCCGGCTGCGACTCGAAATCCGGTCGATAATCGACCGGACCGAGTAACAAAATTAGCATCTGGAGAAATTGCTCAGATAGGCCTGCCGAGGCGTCCGGTGGATGATCCACCTGATCCCGCGGATCATCCACCGGATCCACTAGTGCAGGTTGTTACTGAGGGACTTAGCCAAAAATCTGGCTCGACGTCCGAAACTCGGCATTACGTTTTGTTCCTCGGGGACTTGGTCAAAACTCTGACTGCAGTCCGCGGACAGGTTTCGAACCTCGTCACACCCCATCACCAAACTCGACCCAAAAGTGGGTAGGGTGCGTGAAAACAGTGCAGGAGACCCTTACACCACGTGTAAGAGGATCTGCGCCTTGGGAAAGGCGCTTCGCACGTGAAGGAAGGCGCCACAGCGTGTGCGCACCATGGAGGCGTTAGGCGTTTCTGTGGTGGGTGAAACCTGCGCTTCGGCAAACATAACTTGGGCTACGCTTGGCCGAATCCTGCACACTTTGGTGCGTTGGAAAGCTCATGACTAGCCCTATAAATGTTGTGATTATGTCCATGCTCAAACACCAATACAAAACAACGTTTTTCCCTTCACAAAACTGGCTGTCTCCAGATTCGTGCTCACATAGCGTGAGGTGACCAGAAAGCTCACGCTCAGTCTCAGATTCGCCCAAAACAGTTGACGTGAACCAATAGAGTCTATCAGACCAATGTCGGGAACGCATCCACGTGGATCTCATCCTAACAGAGCATGTCATCCACATAGACAATGATCATAAGGATCTCATGCCCATGCTGCCAGCGATAGACGCTATAGTCACACTCGTTGCGCTCGAACCCCATACACTACAGCGTCGTATCCGATTTCGGGTTCCAAGCACGCGACGCTTCCTAGAGGCCATACGCCGCCTTTTGCAGCTTACAACCCAGATGCTCCTGGCCATCCATGACGAACCCCTCCGGCTGCTCCATGTACATTTCCTCCTCCAAGTCACCGTTGAAGAATGTTGTCTTGACATCCATCCGGTGGATCTCAGAGTCTCAACTTGTGCATAAGAGAGGAGCATGCACATAGAGGCAAATTTTGCAACACAAGCAAAGGTTTCAATGTAGTCCATGCCTTCCTGCTGCGAGTACCCCTTGGCAACGAGCCTTGCCTTGTACTTTTCGAGGTTGCCATCTGTGTCCCTCTTCTTCTTGAACACCAACTTGCACTTGATTACCTTGCGTCCAGGTGGACGCTCAGCCAGCTCCCACGTACCGTTGTTGAGCTACAACTTTATCTCCTGCTGCACAGTTTGCGCCGAATCTACTGCATCTAGTGCAGCCATGGCTTCCTTGTACGACGTTGGCTCATCAAAGTCTGCTACAACTGCGACGTTCATCTGGTCTGGTTTTTGCAGCGTCCAGACATGGCCACGCTCAACAGGCTTGTAGCGCACCCTGAGAGGGTACGTGTGACCTAGTACTGGAGCATTGGCGTGCTGTCAATGGCACTACTGCTGCTGTAGGTGGTAGTGCATCTTCTTCCTCTGGTTTTACAAATGAGGCCGCTATATCTCCTACATCAGACATGGGGGAGTAGACTGGTTCTCCAATTGTCATAGTGGAAGAAGGGTCAGAAGAGACTGGGTCAGGGAGGATATCAGCTCCCACTGCCTCCTCAGCTGCTTGTTCTGTTGCTTCGTCACAAACAATGTTGGTGTCAATGACGTTGCTCTCATTGAAGATGACATCCCTAGAGATGATGATGTGGCTAGTATCCCTCTAGTAAGGGCGATAGGCCTTGCTTGCCACATCATAGCCAATCATCAGCATCTATGCGCTCTTCATTTCCATTTATGCTGCTTCTCTTTGGGAACGTTCATGTGCCCCAAGTTGCGGAACGCACGAAGGTGACCCACGCTTGGCTTGTTGCCAAACCATACCTCGTACAGCGTCATCGGCTCCAATGCCTTGGTTGGACTGCGGTTCTTGATGTACACCGCAGTGCTCACTACTTCTGCCCAGAAGTCGTAGGTGAGCCGAGCTGCGTGCAGCATGGAGCGCACCGACTCAATGATAGTGCGGTTGGCGCGTTCTGCTACGCCGTTGCACTGCGGTGAGTATGGTGCAGTATAGTGTGCCTTGATGCCAGTTGCTGCAAGGTAGTCTTGGAAGTCTTTGCTAAGGTATTCACCACTGTGGTCGCTGCGCCATGCCTTAACTTTCTTGCCCGTCTGGTTCTCCACCATGGCCTTGAACTCCTTGAACCTGTCAAATCATTGTTCCTTGGAGAAAACGAAGTACACAGCACTATAATGCCTAAAATCATCAATGAAGGTCAGCAAACACCTAAAGCCTCCAAAGCTGTGGGTCTGTATCGGGCCACACAATTCTGTGTGGACCACCTCCAACACCTCCTTTGCGTGCTCCCCTGCTCCAGAGAACACCTCGCGATGCTGCTTCCCTTCCAGACAGCCGATTCACAACTGTTACTCAAAGTTGGAAATGGTGGGCAAGTCACGTACCGTCTGCTTCATTTGAAGCTGCTACAAGGCGCGCATGCCAATGAGGCCATAGCGTGCATGCCACATTTTGCCATCTATTACATGCAATACTACGCAAGGCTCTTCTCACGCGGGATCTTGGTTGCGCCGAGCATGCGGTACATGTCGCCTTCTTTCACCAACTTGGCCAACTTCTCTCTCGTTTCCTTGTCGAGGATGTAGCCATAGTCGTCGGCAAAGATGACTCTCCGTGTCCTCCCTCACCAACGTGAGGGAGGACTCGGAGACAAGGTTGAACGTAGCATCAGGTATATACAGCACGCCATGGAACACTCCCACTTCAATGCAACGCGGGGTCTCCAACCACATCTCCACAATCCCTTTAGCAAACAGTACCTAATCATCACCCAAAGCAATCGGTCGGGGGGGAATAGAGAGCAGTTGCGTAAACCACTTCTTATGATGCGTCAGGCTCTTGGTACACCCCGAGTCTTTATACCATGTGAGATTTGCCTTCTCCACTTGTGACATATCAGACTTTGCCATGAAGAAACGGTCAAGCACATCCTTTTGCCACGTTCATGTTGCCAAAATGGCGTACTCCAGCCTGGTTCTGTTGTTGCTGCTGCTGACACTGTTGTGACTGCTACTGCTGCTGCTGTGGAGATTGTTGCTTTTGTTATTGCTGCTGCTGCTCCTTCTCGTCCCTCTTGAGCTTGAAACACTACTTTTTGTAGTGTCCCTCCTTTCGGCAGTAGTGGCATTTGCCTTTCTTCTTGCCTCTCTCTTACCCAGATTGCTGCAGCTGCTTGTTACGTGAGCTTCTGGCCACAAATGCTGCTTCATTGCTACTACCGCCATTGCACTTTTCTGCCTTACAACGGAGTTCCACCTCCACCAGGTGCGTGCAGATGAAGTCCAGGTCAAGAGTCAGCTGCCATTCCAAAGTCTCTCGCACCGTGTCATAGCTCGTTCGGAGTCCCCTCAAAAAGAGGATGATGAAGCTGGTCTCTTCCTCAGGGTTGCCGACAACTTTCAGCTACTTTGTTTGCTCCTTTGTTATGTCCAAGTACGCCTTCATCCCTTTGCGACCCTCAATTTTGAATGCCATCATCTTCTCCTCCAAAAGCATGAGGAATGCAGGATCCTTGCTCTCATACTTCTTGCACATCGCGTCCTACCCCTCTTTTGCAGTAGCATTTTCACTCACGCACTGAAGATGCGGGTTAGAGATGGTGTAGACAAGCAGCCTGTAGGCTTACCTATCCTTCTCTTTCCACTCCTCATATGTCGCTGCTGCAGTTGTAGATGAACTTGCATCTGCTACACCCATCTGCGACGTCTTCCCTGCCACCACCTGCGTTGCAGTGATGCCTTTTGCCTATGGAGGCGAAGCGCGCTGGTCACCGCTCAACACCTTTCACAAGCCCCTCTCCTCCAAAAGGAGGCGGGTACGGATCTTCCAAAATGTGAAGTTGGCATGCCCTTCAAGCCTCTCCAAGGACTGGGCTGCCATATCACGCCTACTGCTGCCATTTTGAGCTTTGCTGATGCTGAACGCTACCCTTCACTGGCGATGATACCCCTGCTTCTGCTGTTGCTTCTGCCAGAAATCTGTCTGACAGAAAATGGACTGTACAGGCCAGTAGACTGGGAATTTGGAAAAACTAAGCCCACTACTGGAAAATTCAGCTGAAAACATTTCAGAGCAACCCATAAAACAGGGTCATCAATAGGGGAGTTTAAGAGATATGCCCTTTTGAAAACAGGGTATGTTGCTGCTCCTAGTCCAGCTCACACCAGCCAGCTTGAAAACGGCGTTTCTCCCAAACATACCAATGGAATGCAAATATTTTTGCACCAATGAAAAGCTTAGGAAACATACTTCAATTGGAATGTGCTACTTTTTAGATTTGACAAATAAATGAGAGTTATGGTCATCACAAGGCAACACTCTTACTCAGAGAAAAGAATGTAGCCATGGCCGACCTTGTTTTGAGCATAACTCTCAATCCGACTGTTGGGTCTTGGCAATTTGGTCAAATTTAGACCCTAACCCGTCACTCTCAAAGTGATGGCCTGTGCTGGCTGAAAGTGGCAGAACTTGGCTCTGATACCAAATGTTGGCGCTGGAGGAGAGAGGGAGCCTTGGAGCAGCAAACATGTGGGACTGAAAGGGCATCACTTGCGCTGAAGAATGGTCGTTGAATCACTCAAAATGATGGAGTACATATACAGTTAGAGCTTGGGTTAGTCAGCCTTCTAAAAAGCCACACCATTTAGGCGTAGCACTGCTCAAGCATGGAGCCTATGGGCTTCACTCTAGCACAAAACACGACTCCTCAAGGGTTGAATGATGGGTTCATCTCCATTGGGAACAGTAAAAGTTGCTTCATGTATGCCAATTATAGCCTTGTCCATGCACAAGGCTAGGAAGACATGTTGGAGTTGTGCTCTTCACTATGACAGGGATAATGCCAAAAAGGAACACCAAACTGATAAGCCTAATTGGCTTAGTGGTTTATGGTATGTACCTTGAGAGACAGGGGTCCGGTTTGAAGTCCCACAAGATGAATTTTTGCCCTGCCTCCAAGAAGGTGGTCAACAGGTATCAGGCAGGTAGCTCAACTTCTAGTGTAGAAATTGAAATTTCTTCTGGAACATTTGAAGTATTGTGATACTCATATACTTCCTTCCATACACACTGAAAAAATTGGTTACACACGGCACTGACACTTGTGTATGATTTCACACACTACACTATTATCAAGAGATTACACAATATGTACCAGTGCACCACTCATCTCTTGTTTATTGCAACAATAAGTTGTAGACCCAAACTGGTTGACTATCAAGGAAGGAAGATACAAATAAAGGTTTTGCCAATTTATGCTAGTCTAGACCTAGCAAACACAAAGTAGTGAGGTGCTTCATCAAGCCTCAGACTGTCTAGTACTCCGGTATCTGTTCTTTGGTAGTCACGACCGAATTGCACACCGATCTTGAGTCAACCAAGGTTGGTGGTGGACGCCCAGTGCCTTCGGTACTCGTCAAGGCAAGAGGAGCCAGTACTCGTACACTCGATTGATCAAAGACTGTACTCAGCCAGTCATTCTCCCCATGATCCTCCACCATTGATCTACTCCTTTATACAATTGTTCTTGTCAATCTCTCAGTCTTTGACATCCGTCCCCCTCACTTTGCAGCTGCCTCATCAGCATGAGAGATTGAGAGGAGCCAGTGCTTGTTCTCTTGGTCCTTGTGTCCAAAGTCATTCCATTAACTCCCGCAAATTGCGCCAGGATACAGTCAGTTCATGTCCATATCACCATTGGCATAGGACGAGTAGAGCAGAGTACTTAGGGTCGTGGATGGATGGATAAGTAGGATGCCTAAAGAGGCCTGCTCACGGCAATACCATGCCTCGCCATGTAGGACAGACAGGAGAGTAGGGAGAGAGAGTGGCGACCTCTCTCCATGCTCTCCGTCTTTTGCCGTGCCACGTCTCTTAGCCCAGAGTATGTCACTTTCCTCTTTTTGGTTAGTTGTGGCACAAACTATGACACTTTTATCCTTTTGACCATTGCTCTAAATCCGACTATTGGATGAAGCTCAAACGTGGAGGGTAAGAAGATGACGAGTGAGCTTTTCGCTGGTGTGGTCAGATTTGCGATCGGAGGAGAAATGAGAGAGGGATTTTCCAATATTCTCCCCCTTACATTTCAATCTCCTGAGGAGACAGGAACACAAAAAGGAAAACATCCCGCTAGACGGAAGATGATGTGGGAAGTTGAGGACGAGGTCCGGAGAAGCACAAACATAACAGGAACTTCCCCTCCCGTGCGAGTCGAGCCAAGTAAGAGGGAAGGTGGGGGAGTAGTGGTAGACAAAAGAGGAGGGGATCAAGAAGACCGAAGCACCACCAAGGCTGCCTACTACCACCGTCCCCACTTGTTGGAGCTGCAGGAGAGAGGGAGCCTTGGAGCACCGAGTATGTGTGACTGAAAGAGCAACACATGTGCTGAAGAATGGTTGTTCAATCACTCAAAATGATGGAGTACATATAGAGCTAGAGCTTGGGCAAGTCAGCCCTCTCACAAGCCACACAACTCAGCCATGGAGGCTAAGGCTCACACACTAGAGTCCATAATCTCACACAAGAGAGGAAATCAGCCTAGCAATCAGGCTCACCACTCACACACAACCTAGAGAGCTAGAAAATTCTCTCATGGCACACTCCTAGCGGTCACATAACCCACAATCCTATGGAGAATGGCCATGTGTCCATGGCTAGAAACAAGGATCTCATCTCACATAAAAAATAGAGACAGGTACCTTTTTTCCTATTCAACACACTCTGACAAGGCAACCCAAAAATCTAGGACCTTTTGGATATTTCTCCCACCAGGTCTTGGTTGGAGCAACAATCGGAGCAGGCATCTGGTATTTTACTGGAACTTGCTCTTGTGGACCTGAACCTGAGCTGGATCGCTCCTTTCCCTATAATCTCCCACATTCCCACAGTCATAGTAGGCTCAGTCCACATGCCTTCGTGCAGAACTACTGTTTCTCATACGTCATTGGCTTGGTGCAAAAATCAGCGACCTGCTTGCTCATTGGAGTAAACTCCAGCTTGATAGCACGCTCGGGCTCCATGTGTCTGATGAAGTGATATGCAATGACAATGTGCTTGGTGCGAGCACGGTGCTCGGAGTTCTTGGCGAGTGCAATTGCGCTCTAGTTGTCGACGCACACAAGAACTCGAACTGCTTCACTGCTACTCATCTCCGCCATGAGACGCTGAAGCCAAAATGCTTCCTTGGCTCCAAAGCTGAGAGAGAGACGTACTCAGCTTCTGTGCTTGAGGTGGCCACAACCACTTGCCGCTTGCTTCACCAGCTGATGGCCCCGCCATTCATGAGGAACACATGTCCAGAGATGGACTTGCGGTCCTTAGGGTTTGAAGCCCAATGTGTGTATGTGTAGCCGATGATGCTGTTATCGTTGCTATTATAGGTGATGCCAATGTTGATGGTTCTAGCAAGGTAGCGGAAGATCCACTTCACTGCCATCTGGTGCTCATGTCTGGGATTAGCCAAGTGTTGGCTCATAGCCCTCACAGCCTGTGCGAGGTCCGGCCTGGTTGCCACTATCGGGTACATGAGACTACTTATGGCGCTTCTGTACTTCTGCCGCTCAACTGCATCCGTTGAATCTCATAAGGTACTACCACGACTCCAACGACGTGCTAATGGGTTTGCCCTCTGCCATGCCAAACCTTTGTAAGACATCCTTGACATACCGAAGAAGAGAGAGCTTGATTCGCGGTCACACGTGATCAGGATGCCGAGGAAGGATGACGCCTCCCTAAGATCAGACACCTGGAAACGCTCTTGCATGGCCTCTTTGAACTCCTTTAGTACAAACATGATGTTGGAAAGGAGAAGCATGTCATCCACATGGACAATGATCATGAGGATCACATGCCCATGATGCCAGTGATAGACGATGTAGTCACACTTGCTGCACTCGAACCCCATGCACTACAGCATTGCATCCAATTTCTGGTTCCAAGCACGCGACACTTTCTTGAGGCCGTACAGTGACGTCTGCAGCATGCAAACCAGGTGCTCTTGACAGTCCATGACGAACCCCTCCGGCTACTCCATGTAGATTTCCTCCTCCAAGTCACCGTTCAAGAATTCCGTGTTGACATCCGTGTGGTGGATCTTGAAGTCCTTTAATGCTGCATAAAAGACAAGCGTGCGCACAGAAGCAACCTTTGCAATAGGAGCAAAGGTTTTACTGTAGTCTATGCCTTTCTGCTGCAAGTAGCCCTTTGCGACAAGCCTCGCCTTGTACTTTTCGAGGTTGCCATCTGCGCCCCTCTTCTTCTTGAACACCCATTTGCATTTGATAGCCTTGCGTCCAGGTTCACGTTTAGTCAGCTCCCACGTACGGTTGTCGAGCAACGATAGTATCTCCTACTACACGGCTTGTGCCCAATCTACTACATCTGGTGTAGCCATGGCCTCCTTCTATGACTTCGGCTAATCTAAGGCTGTTGCAACTATGACGTCGATCTGTTCTAGTTTCTGCAGCATCCAGAAATGGCCACGCTCACCAGGCTTGTAGCACACCCTGAGAGGGTACCTGTGACCTGGTGCTGGAGCGTTGGCAGGGGGCAAGCGTGGTGCTGCTAGCACAAATGCTACTGTTGGTGGTGTTTTCCCACCTTCCTCTGCTTCTGTCGATGAGGCCGTTGTATCTGCTTCATCAGACATTGAAGAGTAGAGTGGTTCTTCCATTATCACAGTGGAGGAAGGATCAAGAGAGATTGGATCAGGGAGGATATCTGCTCCCTTGGCCTCTTCACATGCTACTTTTGTCACCTCTTTACAAACACATTGGTGTCGATGACATTGCTCTTGTTGAATACGACATCCCTGGAGATGATGACGTAGTCAATATCCCTCTTGTAGAGGAGATAGGCCTTGCTTGCCACATCATAGTCAATCATCAGCATCTGTGTGCTCGTTGCATCCCATTTCTGCCGCTTGTCCTTGAGCATGTGCATGTGCGCCAAGCTGCCGAATGCACGAAGGTGGGGCACGCTCAGATTCTTGCCAAACCATGCCCTGTATGACGTCATTTGCTCCAACGTCTTAATTGGACTACGGTTCTTGATGTACACCATAGGGCTCATTGCTTCAGCCCAGAAGTAGTAAGTGAGCTGAGCCGTGTGAAGCATGGAGCGCGCTGACTCAATGATGGTGCGGTTGGCGTGTTCTGCTACGCCGTTCTGTTGCAGCGAGTATGGCGCAGTGTGCTACGCCTTGATGCCAGCTGCTGCAATGTACTCCAGGAGGTCTTCGCTCAGGTATTCGCCACAGTGCTCGCCGTGCAATGCCTTCATTTTCTTGCCCGTCTGGTTCTCCACCATGGCATTGAACTCCTTGAACCTGTCAAACCACTAGTCCTTGGAAGAAAGGTAGTACACAGCAGTGTAATGGCTAAAATCATCATTGAAGGTTAGAAAATACATAGAGTCTCCAAAGCTTTGGGTCTGCATCAAGCCATACAAGTCTGTGTGGACCAGCTCGAACACCTCCTTTGCCCGCTCCTATGCTCTAGAGAACGCCTCGCGATGTTGCTTCCCCTCTAAACATTCGATGCACAACTGCTGCTCAAAGTTGGAGATGGTGGGTAAATCACGCACCATTTGCTTGGTTTGAAGTTGCTACAAGGCGCGCATGCCGATGTGGCCGTAGCGCGTATACCAGATTTTGTCATCTGTGGCCTCCACCATTGCTGCAAGACTCTGCTCACGTGGGATCGTGGTTGCCCCCAACAGGCGGTACATGTCGCCTTCCTTCATTGACCTGGCCAAATCCTCTTCCATTTCCTTGTCGAGGATGTAGCCATAGTCTTTGTCAGAGACAACTCACAGTCCTGTGTTGGTCAGGAAAGACAACAGGAGACGATTGAGCGCAGCATCAGGTACATACAACACGCCATGGAACAATCCCACTTCAATGCCATGCGGGGTCTCCAATCACATCTTCGGAATCCCAATCCCCTCAGCATACACCACCCAATCATTACCCAAAGAAATTGGTTGGGAGGGGATTTAGAGCACTTGCGTAATCCACTCTTTATGGTACGTCAGACTCTTGGTCTTGTCATAGCTCGTTGGGAGGCCCCCCAGCAGTTGTGCATGTTCCGCTGCTTTTGCCTGCTTTTGCTGTTGCTGTCTCCGCTCTTGCAACATGGTATGAGAGCATCAGGCAACATCCCTTGGTACACAGTGACCCAGTCATCGCTTCATCCCTGCCACTACTGTAGTCCTCCCTCCAGCATTCGTCCCCCGCCGCCACCACCACTTCGTGCTCCTCGGCTTCATGAGCAGCTGACATCAACAGCTTTGCCTGGAATGCTCTTCATGCTGAAGTGACAACTCATTCTCTTGATCAAACCCTACACCCTTCTTATGGTCGTGGTCGACAATCAGGGTTCGTCAACAACAGCCACAGGCAGTTCTCGAGCCGCCGTCTGGCGTCATCTTCCTGGGAACTTCCTGGCACCCCTTACCCACTGCTCCCCATCATCTCAGCCCCTGGAAGAACCTGTGCAATCCTTATCCTCCTCATCAGCATCATCTGCTCCATCCGTCTCATTTACCTAAGCTCCCTCGTGTTCATCGACTTGAGCCATCCTCTCGCATCGCCTCCACTTGTCGTTAGCGACAGCGGACTGCCTTCCACCACCAGGATATCGGACACCACTAGTATTCCTACCCGGTGGTCTCAGGCCAACTTGGAAATAAGCCGTCACTCTCCTGATCCACCGACCGGCATTACTGCCTGCCTTACAACTTGCCCTGCTCCAGCAAATTTCCTCTTGTTGTCAAGACATCGGATACCACCAGGCCTCTTGCCTGTCAGTCTCGGGCCAACTGGGAACAAGCCGTCACTTTCCAGACAACTAAAGGAACCGGTTGTCTTGCCCTCGCCAACTGCCGCTTCCTTCATTGCTCCGTCCTCCGCCTGCTACTACTGCTCCTCCATCACCCTCATCACGACGTCATCATCCTCCTCCTACCATCACTTCTCCATCGCTCTTGCTTGTGCCATCATCATCCTCCTCAGCCTCTTTGCCATCAGTCTTTGCATATTCTCTTCATCTTCCGCTCGCATTTATTAGTTCCTTCAGTCCATCCACGCATCAGCCTCTTCCTAGCTTCCCCTGCCTCATCAAGCGGCCTCCACATCAACTTCATCATCATCATTATCAGCATTGCCTCGCAGTGCACGTGGTTCCGCCCTTACGCCCACTTAATCAGCAATTGTTCCTCCACTTTCTGCATCGCTCTCTGCTCTGCACAAGGATCCTCTCAGTTGCATCGCCTGTTCCACGACGACCTGCACCCACGCCAAAACTTCTGCAGCGTACATGGATTCACCCCTGCATCCATTTCCTTGTCATCAACTTCCGCCTTCTCAGCAATCATCAGCATCTGCTGCCAGCACAAGGATCTGCATGAGCTAGCTGCCTGCTGCGCAACAGCGTGCACCCACGCCAACAGCAGATTTCTCGTGGGGCGTTGGCAATCGTCTTCCCCTTGCCGTATCCTACTCATCTATTTCACAACGCGCGTGGTTTTACCCATTCACCCACTCTTTCATCATCGATTCCTCTGCCATCATCCGCTTTCATCCGCTCGGCACCCGGATCGGCCCGGTCGAGTCGCCCGTTGTGCGACAACCTACGCCCACACCGATACTTCCTCACCGCACGTGGTTTTGCCCCTGTGCTCATTTCAACAACATCACTCCGTCGCCCTCCATCAGCCCTAATTGTCTACTTGGCCCATGTCCCGTACAGTCGTATCGTCATTCTTGCGACAACCTATATCTAAAACTTTGCATCACAGTGTTGACCTAGGTACCTCGGAAAACGGTACAACGATGTCCACAATGGTACACCGTTGTAGCTAGGGGGAACCACATCGATGTGAGCCATGGGGGGAAGCCTTGTAAACCATGAAAACCACAACTTTTGAGTGCAAAACACTGGTTACATAAGTGTAACAGAAAATCCTAAAACACCCATTTTTTCCCCTATTCACTTCTATTGGAGAAACCCATTATGAAGCATGTTTTTTCCACAAATTCACTATGCATTTTGACATGATCTACTCTTAGCCTGAAACACCCAAGTGAACTACGCATTCATGTCTAGTACTGAAACATCTTCTTGGCTCACAAGCATGTCTAGCTATTCATCCAAATAACAACTGTACAATCTTTGGATGTTGCAAACACAACTAATTTCTTGGCTCTGAGCTAAGCATCAGACCATGAGTCAGGCATTCATGGAGTTCAACCAAAAGAAGAAGTTTGCAAATTGGACACTTGAACACAGTTTTGTCAAATGGAATTGAGTATGATGACACTTGTGCACAAACTCTACTTTCTACCACGTGCTGGACATTTCTGACTACCCCTAGCAGCAGCACCAGTGCCACTTGTTGCTATTGTGCCTGCTCTCTTTTTCCCACGTGTGGCCGCAACAACTGTAGGTGAGCTTGGACCTGCATCACCCGTCTCGTTCTCAGCTGGCTCCTCATCATCCGCAGCCTCTGCATCCTCTTCTCCTCCTTCTCCCCCACCATCCCAAGCTACTGCTGCTGAGGTTGATGGAGCCTTCTCACGTATGCAAACACGGCGTGCATGTGGGAGGCCAGGGCAGTCCCCCATCACCTGCATGTTTGCCTCAACCTCTACCACTTCATCATCAAACGTTGCTGCCTCCTCCTCCTCCTCCTGTCCCTTGTCATCACTATCCTCATCACTGTTGCATGTTGGCCTGAGGGTGAGTGTGCACCCTGGAGGGTCCCTAGCAGTGGCTGGTTCACACCACCAACTGTTTTTGGAGAGACTAAAACTGTGGAGGCAACTGGTTCCAAGGATGGAAAATCTGGTTAGAGATTGTGGCAATAGTTTTGGCCTCAATAGACTGTGAATAAACTTTTGATCAAGGCTCACAAGTAGTGGCATTTCATAGCCACTACTTGTGGCTAAGCTTTCCAGAACACCAAAGCATGCCAGATTTGAAGCTTCCTAGCCGACTCTATGGCTTCTAGAGTGGCCCTTGCTAGGCTGTCCTTTTCTCACCTAGGAAGGCATCCATTCCCTCCTCTACAAGCTTCTGTCCCTTCCTAGATTCCTCAGCTTGCTTCTAGTACAAGGGAAGGTGTCTAAAAGACTTGGACACTTCCAGATGCCTTGCAGGACAAGTCACCCCTTCTAGAAGGTGTGCCACCTTCCTCGACCCTCTCTTGGCCTTCTAGAAACTTAAAGAGGAACTCTAGAGGTTGAGCTAGCTTCCTGGCATCTATTTTTCACCTCCCTTGATGCAAGGCAGAAATCCATCTTTTGGGACTTGAACCCGGGTCCCTTCCTCTAGCGGTGGGCCCCATCAACCATTTAGCCACTAAGGCTTGTCTTTTTGGTGTTCCTTTTTGGAGTGACTCCTGCCATAGTGAGGAGCACTACTCCAACAATCTCCCCCTTGCGCATCACCTATGGCAGTCGTCCATGCTCAACCTGCAACCGAAGAGCCTTTCTCCTCATGGGAGGCAAGCTCATACTTTATTGCTCCCTCCCACTCAGTCCCATCCTTCTTGTGTAGTGCCTCCTTCAGGCTCCTCTTGCATGAAGAAGACTTGTGCGAACCCAGTCCAGATGCCCTTGTCCGTATCATACGTTTGTGTCCTTCTCTACACACCGCTACTCATGTGGGGCTCTTGAGGCGGTTGTTGTTGTTTCTGTCCCCTTTCGGCGCCATCCTCTACAAACACCTGCTCCCCCTCTCTTGGAAATCTTGGAGACATTGGTCGACTCCCCGCCTCCACGTCCATCTCCGGTGCTTTGGATTCTTTATCCAAATTGGCTAGAAAACATTTTGCCGCTCGCCCATCCCTCAGGCGATCCTCTCCGGCTGGTGCTGCTATGAGGACGTCACCCTCATCCACGTACTCCGGCATCCCCCCCTCAAGTAGTGGCAGCCACTCCCCCCTTTTGGAGAGACCTGCCTCCTCATCTGTCCAACGGTGCTTCTCATCGAACGTGACGTCAGAACTTCGCAAACGCTGCTGCCTCTTTGGGTCAAAGAGCCGGTATGCCTTGCTTCCGCTCTCATACCAAAGAAAAATACACTAGCGGGTTTGTGGGTCCAGCTTGCTCCGTCCATCACGTGCCTGCACAACCACATGTGCAACACAACCAAACGTGCGGAGGTGACCCACTGCCAGCTTCCTCCCGCTCCACACCTCTTGTGGCGTCTTCCACGCCTTGCTCTCCTTGTCCTTCAACAACTTCGTCGGCATGAGATTCATGATGTGCACTGCTGTCCTTGCCACCTCCGCCCAATACCATTGTGTAAGGCTGGCGTCGCTCAACATGGATTACACCGTGTTAAGGATTATGCAATTCGCTCTCTCTACGATGCCATTCTGTTGTGGGGAGTGTGGAGTTGTTTTTTGCCACTCAATCCCCTTGCTCTTTATCCACCTAAGGCACCCCGCATATTCACCGCCGTTGTCACTCCATAACGTCTTCACCTTCAACTCTGTTTGCCACTCCACATCTGCCACAAACTCCTTCATGCACGCAAGGACCTCACTCTTCCACTTCATTGGGTAGAGGTGAAGTTTCCAGCTGTGGTCATCGATGAAGGTGAGGAAGTAGCGAGCTCCGTCGATGGAGCTCTCAAGCGGTCCACACACATCTGTGTGTACCACGGCCAGTTTTGCCAATGCACGTGCCCCCTTGGCCACAAAAGGCTGGTGCGTTGATTTGCCGATAATACATGGCTCACACACTGTCTCCTTGGTTCCATCAAGGCCGCTGATTTGGACACCCCGCACCACTTCCCTCTTAGCCATCTCTTTCACTGTCGATGGAGAAATGTGGCAGAGTCGGCGGTGCCATATGTCCAGGTCTCCTCCATCCTTCGTTGCAAGATTAGCGGCGTTGGACCGCGCCCGACTCTTGAGGATCTTTGCGTGCAGCAGGTACAAGTCTTCCTCCCTCTTGGCACGCGCAATCACCTCACCTTTACCCTCCTTGTGGATGACGGCCTCCTTCTTTGAAAAGAGCACCTCAAGTCCCTTGACGGTAAAACGGCTGACGGAGAGCAGGTTTGCCTTAAAGTTGGGCATATGCAGCACATCGTGGATTCTACTCGTGACAGGTTTGCCATCCACAATTGACTCAATGCAGACGTTACCCTCACCGGCGGCCACCTCTGCTTTTCCATTGGCCATCATCGTGTGTCTCTCCAAGACACCGTAGGTGTCAAATTCTGCCTTGTTGTATCGTGTGTGGTGACTTGATCCGGAGTCAGTGACGGGAACTCCTGGATCCTTCAAGTTGGTGGAGTTGTCTTCCATAAGGGCGTACTCATCTTTCTTCCGGCCCCGCTATGACCGATCTCTTTTCGTCTTTGAAGAGTTGCGCATGTAGTGGCCCTCCTTACCGCAGTTGAAGCACTCCCCCTTCTTCTCACCTTTTTTGGTGCCCTGTTTGGCACCCTTCCACTTGTCGCATCGGCCTCCACTTTGAGGATGAACCGTGTAAGCTGAACTTGATGTTGCTGCACTCTCTCGACCGCCACGTTGCATCCACTCATTGCGCACGTACTCAGCAACCTTCGGGTACTTCAGCTCGTCGGAAGGCCAGCCACCAAGGACTATGATCATGGGACTCCAACTGTCCGACAAGGCCAGAAGGAGGATCATAGCTTGCAACTGAGAGTCGACCTCCCAACCAGTGGCCACGCACTTCTCTGCGAGTGACTCAATCTGCTGCATGATCTCCATGACGTTGTTGCCTTCATTGGCTCAGAGGGTGACGAGCCTTTTGAAGATGAAGAGCCGATTGGCAAGGTTGCTTGACTGGTAGATAGAGCATAGTTTTGACCATGCTTCTGTGGCCAGGGTTCATCCTTGGATGTGCCCAAGTTGTGGCAGGCGTAACGCGGACACAAGGAGCACCAACGCCTTTTTATTGCACTTCTTGTATGCCTCCTTAACCTCAGCCATTGCAGTCTCTGGCGGAGCAGTCTCATCACCCTTCACAGGCTCAAGCAGTCCCTTGTCGTCGAGGAAGACCTCAAACCGCCACCTCCAGAAGGCAAAGCCTGTCCCATCAAACTTATGGACAGCGCGGCTGTTCTCTTGCTTGCTGGTCGCCATGTCTTGCTGTTGGAGGCTTGAAATCAAGCTGGCTTTGAAACCCTTAGAGGCGTGGGTCCATAACCCTTTGTTGGCCTGAGGGTGAGTGTGCACCCTGGAGGGTCCCTAGCAGTGGCTGGTTCACACCAACTGTTTTTGGAGAGACTAAAACTGGTTCCAAGGATGGTAAAATCTGGTCAAAGAGTGTGGCAATAGTTTTGGCCTCAATTGACTGGGAATAATTTCTTGATCAAGGCTCACAAGTAGTGGCATTTTATAGCGACTAATGTAAGCTTTCCAGAACACCAAAGCATGCCAGATTTGAAACTTCCTTGCCGATTCTATGGCTTCTAGAGTGGCTCTTGGTAGCCTGTCCTTTTCCCACCTAGTAAGGCATCCATTCCCTCCTTTAGAAGCTCTGCCCCTTCCTGGATTCCTCAGCTTGCTTCTCGTAGGAGGGAAGGCGTCCAAAAGATGTAGACACTTCTAGATGCCTTGTAGGACAAGTCACCCCTTCTAGAAGGTGTGCCACCTTCCTGGACCCTCTCCTGGCCTTCTACAAACTTAAAGAGGAACTCTAGAGGTTGAGCTAGCTTCCTGGCATCTATTTTTCACCTCCCTTGAGGCAGGGCAGAAATTCATCTTATGGGACTTGAACCCGGGCCCCTTCCTCTAGAGGTGCACCCCATTAACCACTAAACCACTAAGGCTTAACTTTTTGGTGTTCCTTTTTGGAGTCACTCCTCCCATGGTCACGAGCATTACTCCAACATTGCACTCTCCCAAATCCTCCTCCTCAGACACTATCTCCCCATCATCCTCACTTGCCTCCCCTTCCTCCTCGTCTGCTGCCCTGACCAGGTGCTCTTTTGCACGTCTTCCTTTGCGCCCGTAGTGCTTGCGGAGTCTGACATTGCAACGCACCAAGAGCTCTAGCATTGACACAAGAAGACAATTCCTCCTTGCAGTGTGATTGAGCTCATGGGTGGAGAATGCTCTCTCACATTCAGATGAGGAGCAGGGTTGGGACAGAATCTTGAGTGCCAAATCAGGAAGAACAGGCATGTAGGCACTAAAGTTCACCTGCCATTCTACAGCACACATGATGTGGCATTTCACCTCTGCAACAACAGCAACAGCCTTAACATTTTTGCTGACGGTCATGGTTGGGTTGATCTCAACCATGACCAGTGCCTTTTGGAATGCATTCATCTCCTTCATGAGCTAGGCATGCTTCTCCTCGGGTACAAGAGCATCTGCCACAGCCTGCCAAGCCTGCATTGTCATGTAGTCACCTGACGAGTCATTTCCAAAGTGCTCAGGGTGGACACGTCTAGCAGCAGCGTACAAGGGACAGTTCATGTTCTTCAACCAACGGTGGTCCAACCGGCCCAAGATAAAGTCCACATGCACCAATGCAACCTTGGCTGTTTTTTTCCCTCTCTTCTCCGCGAATGTAACCACCTCTTCGCAGTAGTCCAGCAGCGTCTCATAGATCTCACCTGCTCCACCTCGAGGGTTGTCTTCCACTCGCAGTACTCTTACCACTGATTCCAAAAGATCCTTCAACTACCTCACCTGCAGCTCGAACACTCTGCGCCTCACAATGCGACACACTTCTTTCTTGCGGGCCTTGTACCCGCTGTCTCTTTTGCTGCCGAGCTGCTTCCACAAGTCAGAATCAACCAGCTTCTAAAGGTTCTCCTTCTGCTGCAGCATCCTCTCAACCACGCTGAACACCGATGCAAACCGGGTGTCACAACGATTGACCAATACCTTGCCATTTGTCCGTGCCTTCAGCCACCCATGCGGCACCTCATTGTTGCAGAAAAACGATACAACCTTCTCACAACGTGCAACCACTCCAGCCCCCCATGCACACTTGGCTACGTCTTTCATCACCAAGTCAATGTTACGTGCACAACAGCCCTGCCAGAATATGCTGGGGTACTTCACAGTCAGCTCACCAAATGCCTTCTTGTTGGTGCTAGTGTTGTCACAAATGACAGACATGACCTTTGAGGTGCCCACCTCCAAAACTTCAGCCTCGATGATACTGGTAGTGTACTCCACATCCCTTGACATGCCGCTGGCATCTCAACTAAAAATGTGCACGTTCCCTTGCGCATTGACAGCCATTGCATTGTAGATAGGCCGAATCTGCTTGTTGCTCCATTCGTCGACGGTGAGGCTCGTCCCGTAGATGTCCCATGCTTGTTTCAGCGGGATGTCAAGCTCAGCAAACTCCCTGTCCAGTGCTTGGAGCAGCTCCTTCACCACAGTTGAACGGCTTGGAAGGCGGAAGCTGTTGGTTGTCTTGCGGGCAGTTTTCACAACTTCCAGCATGGCAGACTCTCTACAGAAAGATATGGGGTTCGTTGTGATGGCCATGACCTTCACGATGGCCAACTGGCACTTCTCGTTGGCCTTGCGCTCGGCATGCTGGTCAAGCGTCGTCTATCTGAAAGAGGCAGCCTGGGTGATGTCAAAGAGGGGCACGTCTCCTTCCAGATGCGTTGATGGGGTGGCACGGGCAGTAGACTACAGCTGTTGCTGCTGCTGCTTCGGGTCATCGTCGTTGCTGTCCTTGAAGAGGGTGAAACCAGCATGAGCCGCCTCTTCTTCACACTGCCTCTTCTCCCACAACTTCGTCCATGCCACGGGTAGATCAGCCATTCCCCACTCTTCACCCATCCCCTTGTACAGCTGTACATTATGCGGTTTCCAGCCCGTTGGAGGTGGGGGCTCACGCTCAAGCCCTAGCGCATCACGGGCCATTGGGGGTGGATGCGGGCACGTCTTGATGTTGCCATTGGACTCGCCAAAATGGCCTCCGATTGGGTCGCAGGTACCGGAAGAAACTTTTGCATAGCTACCACAGTGCAAGCCGGCCTTCTTGGTCGGGGTTGGCCACTTCTCCACGTGGCGGGACAGCTCCTTTGTTAGGAAGTCGCCCGTGAGGCAACGTCGTCTGGGTGGATCCCAGCGGGAAGTGTCGAAGGCCTAGGTTACCCCTGATGTTGGAGGCGCTGAAACGTTTGGTGAGGAGCTGGAGACAGCCCTCAAGCCTTCAGTGCTCGAAGCCATGGAGACCACCTCGGATTGAGACCAATTATCTCAACCCGACGACTACCAGAGGAACGGCAGTGACAGCATAATCAAGATTGGTAGGCTAAGTGGGGTTAGGCGATGTGGACGGTGCTTGAGGGTCGAAATGGTCGTTCAGCAAAAATTGTGTTTTCTCGAACTGCGGTGGTCCGCTGGACCAAAATTGGCTCCTTGGTAGTCTCCGAGTGCCCCTTACACCCCACAACCACAACGTTTCTACAACGATGTGCATTGCGATACCGTTGCCGTTGTAGCCCCCTTACAACGGACAATGAGGTCAACACTGTTGCATCATTCATCAATCTTGCTTTCATCACAACATCTCCCTCATAGCCGTGGCCCTGCCTATGCCTTCTCCAGCCTGTGCCTTCTCTCTCCTCAGGACACAAAGGACCAAGCTGTGGCAGAGATTTCTTTTCAGAGCAGCGTCGTGGCAACGCTCTCCTTCACCTCCTCCACCTCCTCCCCAAGATCATCTTATTGGGCCATGGCCCAACAATTCCTGTGCTTGCTGAGAATGGAGAAAACGTTACAGCATGGGCAGATGCTGTCATCTTGCAGGCACAAACCTGGACCCTGGACACACATCAGGATGGCCGCATGTTCCTTGGCTACTACAAATACCAGCATCCATGTGGAGAACACTTACGATCATATGCGTGGTCTCTTCGCGCTACCTGCGTTCTACTTCACCCACTCCTTAACCCATCCTATCATCATCATCTGCTGGAGGCACGCACAAGACCCCTGCTCTGGGGACGAATTCTCCAACAATCATCATGGAAAGACTGGATTGGCAGGACATGCTGCAGGCGGACCTATCTTCTTCCTCCTCCTGCGTATCTTCCCATGCTCACCCACCCGGGCT
>SZWC01000787.1:126097-137012 GCA_023375785.1 Penium margaritaceum | reverse complement strand
ACACACACACACACACACACACACACACACACACGCACACACACACACACACACACACACACACACACACACACACACACACACACACACACACACGCACACGCACACGCACACGCACACGCACACGCACACGCACACGCACACAATGATGAAGTGAGTATGTGGAGCAAGAAAAAACGACATTAGATGGGTGATGGGCCACCAACTGAGCCAAAAACACTATAGCTCCCCCATGACCCGCCGTCACAGCATTCACATGCCACAACAAGCCAGTTTCAACTAGAACATGGACAAAGGGAGCACGGACATGGGGAGATCACCGGAGTTCAAGGAGAAAAGCAAGACAAACAACATGAACACCACACTTGAAGATGTTTCTGCTGAGTGCCTTTGTGAGAAAATCAGCTCGTTGTGAACGTGTTTTTACCGAGTCAACCCAAACTATGCCAGCAGCAATGCACTCACAAACAAGGTGGTGCTCGACATTGATACGTTCTGTGCACGAATGGTGCATGTCATTATTGTCAGCAATGGCTTTGGTGCTCTGATTGTCACAGCGCAAGCTGATGAATGAATGGGAGTGCGCACTTGCGTTAGCAAGGGCCATAGCGATACAACCTCACACAAACCTGCACCAAGTGCCACATGCTGAACTATGCTTGAGCTCCTTGTTACACACACTTGTTTTCCACTTTTCCAAGAGACATAAATGCTCCAAATCAAGAAGATGTATCATGCATAGCTACAAGCGTCAACTCACTGTTGGTGAAAGTGGCAATGATGACTGAGGGTTGCACGCTAAAGTACAGCCCTGCGTGGGGCAAATAGGGCAACCTTCCCGCACACAATTCAGCCTCAAGGCGTCCCTCTTTGGGACACTAGAAGAACTGAGACAGTAAAAAATAATGTGAAGGCTATATCTACGCCATTAGTGGTGTCAAATGAGAAAATCAAATGCAGGTAGTAAGTTACTTTCACCGTCTCCCCAGTTTGGAGACATTCAGCAACTTTGGCAGTGTCTGAATTACTGGAGTCATTGGCGTAGAGACCAAGGGGACTCTTAAAAGTAGGGAGGCAAAACACTCTCCCATGCTATGGAAATACGCAACCTGATGCTGGAACCAGTGCTGGTTCCTCTTGCACACCATCTGATGCTGGTACCTTAGCTACCAACCTTGTTGTCACCCTTGTTGCTCCCACCACTGCCGATGTCCCACGCCAACATGTCTATTTTCCTTAGCCACCTGTTCTTGTTGCTAGGCTCATCATGTCTTCCTATGAGGTGCACTTCAGGGCCTGGGCAAAGCGGGAGCAGCTATGGGAGTACTATTTAGCTGTCCCACCTTTCACATCTATTGTTGCTACGTCTGCTCGTGCTATTTGTGCCCTCATTTTTGCTACACTTGAGCTTCTCATTGATGACATCGGCACCTTGAATGCCAATCTAGCATCACAGTGGCATGCTAGCCTAGTTGTATAAGCTATGCCTTGCCAACACACCACCAGTACTAGTCAGGCTACTCAGACTATGATCACTTTCCAATTGAACATGCTCTTCATGAGTATGTGCAAGACGACTGATGCATACAAGGCTTGCGGGCTTAAGATTCTCTGTGAGCTTGGAGAGGTTGGGCCAGGTCAACTGTACGATATGCTCACCATGGTCAACTGGTTGATCCCTGCGCTCTCCAATCTCGTCTATGATGTCAAGACAGAGGAGCTATAGTATCTCACCTTCCAAGTAGTCCCATCAAAGTCCCCGCCTAATGTTGGTGCTCTTTGGGACTTCAATGCTGAGCACCGCACCGCCTGGTGGACTAGTCTCCAGATTAATCGACTTCATTGATCTACTGTTATTGGCGGTTGCCACTTCACTATTGCCTCATCACCCCCATCTTCTTTGCCTGCATCCTCTTCCACCTGTTTCTCCTCCTTTCCTTCTACTTTCACCATCCTTGCTTCTCAGGGTAGCAAGCGTTGTAAGGGTCATAGGAAGGGCAAGGGTGAGGGAAAGGACCCTACTTCCCTTGATGGATATGAGGGTGTCAGAAAGTGACAGAAATTGATTCCTTGATAAAGTTCATCTCGCACTGCAGTTGCATGCAATATGTCTTACAGGTTCTAACACACTTTACAAAAACTCAAATTGGAGTCCGTTTGAGTGAGATATGTATTTCAAAGAAATGGAGATGATAGGTCGGGTTCAAGTGACAACCTAAGCACTTTTAGCACAAAAGGTGGCCTGAACTATTGACCAGGATAGCAGAGAGCAGCCTTCAAGGAGAAAAGATGGCAAGAGGGCCTCCAGGAGGTTTCAAGGAAGGAGAATTTAAAGATTATTGGCCGTGCAGGCCATGGGAGACATAATTCTCATGCATGAAAATATGACAGCCGCTCATCCTCCTAGGCTAGGAGTGTGCTAGAGGGTCAACTTTGACAGAATGTATCTCAGTGCTCCCTAGGCCAAATGAAGCACATAAGAGCTTTTCAAAAAGCTGTGATGATTTACTTTCTTAATCAAGAGTCCATTCAGACATCTGCATTCTCTGAAAACCTACATTTGCTTCCGTAATTTCTTTGTGTGCAGCCTGCAACTTCCTCTCACGAACAGTTGGTCCTGCCTAGGCGACTCTTGGTGCGCCTGATCACCTCCTTGAGGGCTGCCTCAGTTTCCATCAGTGATATTAGAGATAGGACAATGCTTTAACTCATCCTTCAGGCATTCCTTGTATCCTGTTGTGTTAGAGAGGAATTTGTGGGCTGAACGTTGCACTACCATTGCAACACCCGCTTCTGTGGTGGCCGACATCAACATTGCCAAGTTAAAAGGCAACGACTTCTTCAACTGGAGCCACAAAGAGAAGATGGTACTGATGGAAAACGGTCTCTGGAGCCAGGTGGATGAAAATGAGAATAAACCAGCAGAAGGCTATCTCTCTCCTGGTGAGGCCCGTACCTACTGCGAGAAGCGTGAACGCGCCCTTGCCACCACCTATCTATACCTCACCACATGGCAGCAACTCCTCATCCATGGCATCCTCACACCAAAAGAGGCTTGGAAAAAGCTTGAATTCAATTATGCTTCCAAGTCAATTTTCATGAACATGCAGCTGTGTTGTCACTTTCACGCTATGAAGATGGATAAGTCCAAATCCATGATTGAATACATCAACATGGTGAAGTCCCTCGCTGACCAGCTTGCTCGAATTGAGGACACTGTCAAGGAACATGGGCTCATGATGACCATCCTCTCTAGCTTTCCTAGCAGCTATAGTCCTCTGATTGTTTTCCTCGACCAGCGTGGCGAGAAGCTCTCCCTCAATGATGTGGAGGAGAGCCTCCTGTTTGAGGAGGAGGGTCGCAAGGGAGATGAGGGCAGAAGCGGACAGGTTGTTGCTATCATTACCAACTCTGGTCACACGGGTGGTGCTACACCAACCAGGGGCAATGGTAGAGGAGGGAAGAAGAATGGAAACTGACACTAATGCAAGAATACAGGCCATTCGATGTGCGAATACCGGAAGAAGACGGTGGACCTTGCGGCTGGAGTGGGAGCGGGAACACATTTCGACACTTCTGCGAATGCAGTAGATTGGGAGAGTGGATTCATGACTAACATCCGGGTCATGCACGTCTCCATAACACTGCCTTGCTTCAGATCATTGACTCAGGAGCCACGCGGCACATGACGTGCCGCCGAGAGTGGTTCATCATCTACACCGTCATTGAACCTCGACGGGTAGCCATGTGCAAATGGCGGTTGGGGAGGATAAGATTGGGTTTCATGTTTCCTTTTAGGGCAAGCACGTGGAACTTCCTTTGAAAGGGGTGCTACTCAGTCTGGGGCTAGCAGCTAACCTCCTATCTGTTCCCTCTCTCATCTTCGAAGGCATGTAGGTTTGCTTTGAGTGGTGGTTGTACCATCACTACCCATGCCGGTGGTGTGCTTGCAAAAGCAGCCAAGGAAGAAAAACTTTACCATCTCTATGTGACGTCGGACAAGGAAGCCGGCTCGGCCTTGACGGCAAGATAAGGAAAACATGACATCGGCCTGTGGCACCGCAGGCTTGGTCACCTTATCTTTGGTGCCATCATCTCCATGTACCAGATGGTCTGTGGTCTGGAGCTCAAGGGGGTGAAGCAGCCTGGTGCATCGGCTTGTGAGAGCTACATTGAAGGGAAGCAAGCCTGCTCTCACTTGGGGGAAGGGAAAGGAGCAGCCGAGCTTCTCTCACTTGTTTACTCTTATTTGTGCGGTCCCATGCCATCACAGTCCTTGTCCAGCAAGTTTTACTTTACTAGGTTCATTGATGACAAATCAAGGAAGACGCGGGTGTTCTTCTTGGCTGGAAAGGATGAGTGTTGGATGCAAAGTCAGTGAAGGCGGCCTTCCTCGGCTATGCCACCATGAGATATCACCTCTACAACCTCGCTATATGCAAGATCCGCAGCAGTGATGTGGTCTTTCAAGGGGACGTGAAGGGCTGGAAATGGAATGATATGTCTGCAGTTGCATTTGATCCCCCACTTGTACCAGAGGTGGAGAAGAGCCGGTAGCAGAAGAGGATGGTGTAGAAGATGCTGGTGAAAGTGGTAATGACAAGGAGGTGGAGGGAGGTGAGAAAGAGAAGGATCTAGCAGCCGAATTAGTTGAGGAGTAGCAAACAATAGACAGCAGCTGCAACAAAGGTCTGCATGCCTCAACTAAGGCACGAAGGGTAGTGGGGAGCACCTGTGGCGGTCCGAGAGGCTTGCAAAGAAGCAGATGCAGCAAGGAGAGCGCCTAAACCTGTGCACTAATCCACCACCAACAGAGTCTCCTAACCTTGAGCTCCTCTTCCTCACCATCACCGATGATCCATCCATCTTCAGTAAAGCCCTGCGCAGCGCCAAGGTAGCAGAATCGTGTGATGTAGCACACAAGAAGTATGGCGCCCTCATGAAGAATGGCACCAAAACCCTCAAAGAAGCTCCATACGGCTGCCGGGTGATCGGGTGCCAGTAGATCTTCAGGCAAAAGCGTGGAGTGGATGGTAAGGTGCTCGGGTAAAAAGCATGGCTGCCTGCAAAGGGGTATGGGCACAGTGAGGGTGTGGATTACAATGACACATTTACACCTGTCGCAAAGTTCACATCCATCCAAGAAGTTTTCTCTCTTGTTCCTGTTATGGGCTAGGAGGTACACCAAATGGATGTGACGTGTGCATTTCTGAATGGTGACCTTGAGGAGGATGTTTACATGGAGCAGCCAGAGGGGTATGTGGTGGAGGGAAAAGAGGATCTGGTGTCCAATTTTGTGAAGGCTCTCTACAAGAGAAGCAAGCACCACGAGCATGGTACCACAAAATTGATGAGCCTTTGGCTGGCCTTGGTTTTGCGCGCAGTGAAGTTGACCATGCAGTTTATGGACGCACGCAAGAGGCAAACCAGGTCATTATCTTGCTCTACGTTGATGATCTACTCATCGCCTCTGACTCAAAGTCTCTTCTGGAAATTTTGAACTAGTCCCTTGCATCCAGGTTCAACATGAAAGACATGGGAAAACTTAGCTACTACCTTGGCCTTCAGGTCAAGCGTGACCGGCAACAGCAAAACTACGCCAAAATGAAACTGTCGCAATGGAGTTGTTGTAGAGCACGTAGGTGAGTGACATTGTCAAGCGCTTCAAGGCAGGAGTGCATGAAGCCGCACTATAACTGGGAGTGGGAGAACAGCTGAACGTGACGCACACTCATGGAATGTAAGAGAGCAGCTGCATGGAAGTAGTGATGTACCAAGCAACAGTTAGGAGCCTCATGTACATAACAATTGGCATGCACCTTGACATCAGCCAAGGAGTGGGAGTGAGAGGTGTGGTTAATCACCCCAAAAAATACACTGGGAATGTACCTGAAAATGTACACTGATCAGTGTACATTTTCAGGGCCAGAAGTGCGACTTTGAAAAAGAGGTCCCACTTCGCCCATGTTTTGTGATGTCACAGGTGGAGTTTTGCCGGAAAAACCGGCGAAGCTCTGCTATGGTAAGAAAACAGGGAATCTGCCGGGGCCCACTACCGCGGGACCCGGCAGGTGTCCGTGCAAGTAGATAAACTAATCCCCAAACCTCCTGGTGTAACGAGGGGGTTTGCTTCACGTTCGGGAGGGCTATTGACATCGGGGGTTTGAAGGTTTGTGCTGCTTCCATCGATGGAAGCAGCAGGCTTTATCTCACTTTCAAGGGCAACAACAGCCCCATCCTCATCGATTACAATTATGCTCATTGGGGAGGTGACTTGGACACAATGAGGTTGACTAGTGGCTTTGTGTTTGTGCTCGGGGGAGGTACAATCAGTTGGAGGAGCAAGGAACAAGAGTGTGTCACCCTCTCCTCCACAAAGCAGTGTACATTACCCTGAGTGAATCAGCAAAGGAATCCGTGTAGCTACATCAGCTACTTGCAAGCCTTGGAAAGCAGCACACCACAACGACCACCATCTACTGTGACAACATCAGCGCCATTGCTCTGACCAAGAATGCAAGTTTTCACACCCGCACCAAGCACATCGACATGCATAACCATTTCATCCGTAAGCTTGTGGCAAAGCAGGTGGTTCACATTAAGTTCTCCCCTTAAAGCATGACGTTGGAAGAATTCCAGAACAAGCCACTGGTAGTGCAATGCTTTCAGCAACTAAGGGGACAGTGCGGACTAGTGCGTTATCTATTCTTGCAAAGTGGGAGAATGATAGATGTGAGGGTGTCAGAAAGTGGCAGAATTTGGTTGCTTGATAAAAATCATCTGGTTCTACCATTGCATGGATTATGTTTTTCAAGTTCCAACGCAATTTATGGAACTCAATTCGGATTCCTTAGGAGTGAGATATGTATTTCCAAAAAATGGAGATGACGGGTCGGGTTCAAGTGACGAGCACTTTAAGTACATAAGGCGGCCCGGATTATTGACTAGGACAGCTGAGAGCAGCCTTCAAGGAGAAAAGACGACTGGAGGGCCTCCAAGAGACTTCAAAGAAGGAGCATTTGAAGAGTATTCTCCCTGTAGGCTGTGGGAGACATAATTCTTATGCAATGTGACCGCCGCTCATCCCGCTAGGCTGGGGTTAGTGCTCCCTTGGCCAAATGATGCATATCAGGGCTTGTTAGAAAGCTCTGACAATTTAGTTTATCACTCAAGATTCCATTAAGATGTTTTCATTCTTTGTAAACCTACATTTTCTTCTGTACTTTCTGTTTGTGCAACCTGTAACTCTTTCTCAAAAATAGTTGGTCCTGCCTAGGCAGCTCTTGGTTAGCCTGATCACCTCCCTAAGGGCTGGACCACTTTCCATCATCTTTTTCCTGTATTGCTAGCACAGTTGTGTCATGGAACTATGGCTCTACCCAGCATTCCGCACCCCTTTCCCACTCAATGCATGCTCACTGGACGCGTAACGCTGGCACTTTTGCATTGTCCACCTCCAGCTCCACCACCTCCTTTTGATCCTTCTCCACTTTCTCTGCTGAGGCATACTCGACCGCCGGTGTTCCCACTGTCTCTCCATCAGCTCCATATACCTGGAACTGGCCGCCTTTGGGTGGGGCACTCGTCTATGTTGGGCCGCCTTCCCCAGCCTCCGTCATACCTCTGTGGTACCTCTTTTCTTGGGATCCTTGAGCCCACTATCCAATATTTAACGACAAGTGGCAGCTGGAGCAGTCTCTCATCCAAATTCTTCACCTATACAATTAGGGAAATGAGAGTGTTGCTCCATTGGCCAGATGTCCTTTCTGCAAGACTGAACTGTCCTTCATGGGGACTTTTCCCGTCATTTACTTGGTTTGTTTTCTGTGCCTATTCTATGGATTGAGCATAAACAGTCTGTCATCCTGTCCTGTTTCCTCACTGCCTGTGCTTCATCCATCCCTTTTGTTGGCATTGTTGCCACAGTTGAGTGGATTCTTCACTTTGGTGCCATCCACCACATGACATCCGTGCACTCCCCCTTTGTCTCCTCAGGCTCTACTAGGTTTGCTTTCTTTGTTTGTACAAGTTTGAGTCAGTTGCTTCCTCTTCAGGGTATCATCCACTTCATGGGTCATAGTGGTGTTCTAATTCTCCTTCATATTTTGTACATGCCTTCTTCAGCTTGCTGTAGGTGACGTCCCTAGATGATTTAGGATATGGACTTCTCTGCCAGTTGTGGTGTTGACACTGTCATTCTTCATCCCTCTGGGTGCTTCATCTCCTGTGGTGTCAAGTGTGACAAGCTCTATTGTGTGCCATTGCTTTCTCCTTCCTCCCCCTCCATGGGCTCTGCTCTTGTCCATGCCGTACCTACCCTATCTCTCAATCTCATTCAGCTCTTACATCATCGTCTTGGACATATGCAAACTAATGCCATCACCAGCATATTCTTCCTTCATCCTACTATTGGTCTATCTCCATCCACCTGCCCTTCCTGATCCCTCCAACTGTCTTGACTGTGCTTGAGTCAAAACTCATCGCTCCTCTTTTTCATTCTTTGAATCCCAGTCCACAAACCCCCTTAATCATGTTCATGATTATTTCATGGGCCCCTTACCCACGACCTCCATGGGGACATTGGGCATTACGTCTTGTCTCTCACCGATGACTTCTCTGTCAATCAATCATGATTTGTTCAAGTTGATCATGCCTGTCAGCACTCAATGTGTGTCTTTAGTTATGATTGTGGCACTGAGTTCCTTGGATCCATTGCCTGGCTCCTTGAGTGTAAGGGGGTGTGTCTGAAGCTCCAGATCTATCTGCTCTAGACACACCCACTCCATGTACACCCAAACAATGTGTGGTATCTCTGAACGATAGAATCGAACTCGTGCCAATGGCATCCAAGCTTTCTTGTGTGAGTCTGGTCTACCCCCTCTCTTTTTGTTTGAGGCCACGAGTTACATGACCTGGGTTTGTACCGTGCCCCTCATGAGGCGCGGTGGCCACAACGACATGATGTTTGGAAACACTGCTCTTTGTCACTCATGTACTAAGTAGGCATGGATCCAACGTAGTACAACAGATCCATTGTTCTTTGTCACTCTATTTTCACCATCCTCATCTATGTTGATGACCCGTCAGTGTTCGTTGACAGTTACAATGACAGCAATTGGGTCCATGATACAGATGCTTGTAGCTGTACTTGCTACGTCTTCCTTGTTGGGGGACGGCTATCTTATGGAAAAATGTGAAGCAAGACTGTGTGGTACAAAGTTTGAGCAGAGCGCAGTATGCTACTCTTGGCCAGGAACATACGAGATTGTCTGGCTGTATCAGCTACTTAAGCAGTTGTATGTCCCCATCTGTTGCATTACATTGAGATGTGTGATAATCAGAGCATGAAGGCCATTGCTGAGCATGATGGCATGCATCACACTCGCACTAAGCATATCATGTACAGAATCATTGTGTGTGAGCGTGTGGCCACAGGTATTGTCCACATTGTCTGGGTGGACAGCCAACAGCAAATAGCTGACTTCCTCAGGAAGGCACTCATTTGTAATGTATTCAAGGCAGCTGTTTACACCGTTGGTCTTCTTTGTGCTCATGATTCTCCAAGATGATGGGTCGTATCTGTGTGTGTGTACATTGTCATGTCTCACCTTGTGAGGTTCACCTTTTTCTCAAGATCGTTCATGTACAAGTTATGTGTGGGTCATGAAGGAGTTTTCGTGCATGTTTGAAATACACGTAGTAACCTCTGGCCTTGTTGCACACTCACCACACTGATGCAAGTGACTGACCAGATAATGACCCTGCCACCTGCTGCTTCATTATGAGGGAGATGCGAGAGTGCCGGGGTGAAACCATGTGACAAACCGACCCCATGACAACTGCAAGAGAGGATGTGCCTTCAGTTGTGCTCTTCTTGAGTCAGCCACAGGTGTACAGAGAACTGCTTGCTCACTTGATAGCACTCATTATGTGTTTTTAGAATTCGGGGTGCTGGATCTGAGCATGGGTAGCCTGGTGCTGTCCCTGGGCTAGATGCTGCTGGAATGATTTCTGGTGGCAAGCTTAACAGGTTCTGCTCCATTACATGTAAGGTGGTTCACATACCACCATGCTGAAGGGACTTGAGCAACAGCAAGCCCGCTTCTTGCTTTGTATCTTGCCCTTGTTACATCACACCCACTACTTTGCTAGTTTTTCTTATACGTGTCTCTTCGAGTCTCTTGCCATATCTTGCAAAACCTCTTGTTTCATGGCTACTTTTATGAAAAGCAGTACTTCATGAACTTGCACTGGTCCTCTTCTCCTCACCAAATAGCACTACCACAGAAATCAGCCATGTGTCTATGCAGATGTAAGCACGCTTGCTGGACCAAGGAGGAAGGGGATGTCCCTCCCTCTCACTCATTGTTCACCTACTTCTAAATCTTTTAATCAGATATTTTCCATCTCTCCATGTTTCTTTAATGTCGCCTGTCACATTGTGTCCCTTACCACCGATAATCTCAGACAAAACATTACTAAAGGGGGTTCTCCATTCCCTTATGGTATCAGAGCAGCTGAGAGACTACACCTTTGTATTCCATCATACGGCTTGAACCAGCAGATTTTTGGATGGGCTTAGTCGGGCTGGGTTGGGCAAACAGATCTTGGGAATGTGGAGACCCTAAGCTCAGGGCTCACATCACACAGTCCTTTGACAGAGGTGCAGGCATAACACTGTCAAAGTTTCTCAAGGAATTTCAACTGCCACAGTTTCCACCTTGGCATTGAAACGTGTGCACAAAAATAGTTGGAAAGCCACGGCTTCATTCTGAGTCGCCACCTGAAAAACAACAAAAACAACAAAAGCAACAACAACAACAACAACAACAACAACAAAAACAACAACAACAACAACAACAACAACAACAACAACAACAAAAACAACAACAACAACAACAACAACAACAACGAC
>SZWC01000787.1:77249-124749 GCA_023375785.1 Penium margaritaceum | reverse complement strand
ACATACTTCGTTTTTTATCCTCTTATCCTCCTATGGTGTTTTTTCAAAATACAACCCTCTCGGTCAAGACCCAGGTACTTTAGGATGTGTTCCGGCACCTTGGAGACCATTCATCTGCTCACCCATTAGTCTTCTGTTGTCCGTCTCCTCTAAGCTGCCCATTCTTTGCAGCATAGCATCGCAGGCAATGCCACCACCCGGGGTGGCATGGACACCACCTTACTGGGTTACATCGCTCTGCAGACCACTCTCGTTGTTCTATACATCTCATTTGTGGTTTTATGCATTAGATCCCCACACTTTTCTTTGTGCTTCTTCACAGCCATCTTTGGATCTCATGCACTTGACATGAGGTCTTCGTTGGTCCCTTTCAAGGAATCTCATCGTCCATCTCCGGATGCCCTGTCTCCCACGTCATGGATCCCCAAATCTCCACAGTTGGATCCATACACAATTTATCCCTCGGTGCCTTGGCCTCATCAGCCTCGACCTCTAGCAATCTCCTATGGTGTGACTTCGGCGGTTGGGTCCGGAGGTCAACAATGTGAGTCGGATGGATCGCTTTGGGGACTTTCATTGGGTATTATGGCCATTGATGGTGCATGGGTTGGGGACTTGCAGCATGTCTATTTCCCCAGTCACTGAGGAGCTTGCACTAGGCACGTAGCATCCTTAGCAGGTTTCACATGTAGCAGTGCATCATGTGATGCCATATGAACTGCATGTACCCTGATGCTCTTGAATTATGACAAATAGAGATTTTTTAATTATTAAATCTATGAATTAGACGATATTTTTTAGGTTTGAATCAGTTTATTGCTCCTAAATGGTCAAATACGGGTGAAATGGTGCCTTGATTTCAACGTTTAGCATGTTAAAGATACCATCAACGGTTCAGATACCATAGTCATTCAAATCCCATGTGAGTTCATTTACTTGCGTAACATTTTGAATTCATTGAATGAAATAATGTATCGCATTCAATCAACTAAAAAAAATCGAAATCCAAGAGTACTCGGGTACATCACGTGGGATCTCTCAATGGTGGTTGTTACATATTCTGTCTAACTGATGACTACTCTCATTTCCCCTGGAACTACCCACTCCTCTTGAAGAGTGAATTTGGGCCTCTGATGGAGTCTTGGCTCATCCAAGCAGAGCATGCATGTCAGTGCAAACCACAGGTATTCTGCTTTGATCATACCGGTGAGTTTATTGGCACAAGTACTTGCTTTCTTACATTGCTTGGTGTCCGTTTTGAGTCATCTACTCCATACACCCCGGAGCAAAATGAAGTCTCTGAGTTCTAGATCCATGCCCTTGCAGACATTGCCCACACCTTGATGGTTGATTCCGGTCTCTCTGAAAGCTTTTCTTTAGCGAAAAGAAAATACCCCAGTGAAAACTGATGTCAATGTTAGCTATTCTTCCATGGGCAAATCCTGTCAAAAGGGTTTTTTTTCAAATTTCAAAGTGCAACCAAAATAATTCATGTGGGCATAGTCAAAATTAATGTGCCACCACCATGTTTTAGTGAAAAGCATACCCCCGTTCTCATTGTGTTGTGTCTAGTTTTGAAACTGAACAACTAGGCCAAGTTTCTTGACTTCGTGTAATTTGACATAGTTCTTTTTTTTTAGGATAACATTGAATGATTTTGGACATGGTGAAATTCAATTTCCTCACGTGGAAAAATGCAAAAAAATTGTAGGCAAACATATGGATCAAAGAAGACAGGAGATAAATACACATATTTTTTCACTACAATAGTACATGAGATTAGACATGAAGTCACACTACATAGTCATCCTTGACAACAGGGTCATCATGGAAGAGGAGATGTCTAGCAAATGGTGCTGTGACCCTGTGGAACGCAGGCTTGAACAATCAAGGAAAGTTGCATCAGCCCCATGCATCCTTGACCATTATCTCAGATTCACAGGCATACATCCATGCGTCATAAGACCATCCACAAAATGCCTCCTCAGATTGCCGATTCAAAGATGCATACTCCCTCCATCCCTCCTTTGAGCATTCTGTGACCCACTGCACAAGTAATTCCTCCAGCTTGCTTCTTAAAGGACAAATAACTCCTATTTTAGCAGGTTGAGCTTTTGGTGTACATCCGGCGGCCATGTGCATGCATAGAAATTCTCTTGAAGCCAGCCCTGGAAAGAGCTACTTCACTTTGGATGCCGTGTATCCAGCATGAGAAGTAAGTGAGTATCTCCTTTGTGGACATCGAGCGCCTTGCAAGTTGTCCGATGATATTACTGAATGACATTGTGGACACACTATTTCATCACGTCTCCATTTTCCCAAAGCAACTGAGTGAATTTCAATTCCCATCCAGCCGTCTTCAGTACCTTTGCGTTCCGACCATATGGCAGACACCACATATTCTTGCCTCCAAATATGAGCTGCATTTAGAGGAGAGAACCGGTCATTGATGATAACTGCAGTAATGTACCGCAAGCTTTTAGAAGGATAATGCCAACATCAAACAATTCACGTGGTGTGTACGTGTGACCACCCATGGGCATGAGTTGGACGCCCGTGTGGACGGCGTTCAGCACAATGAAAGGAAAGATTACATGTAGAGTGACCATGCACACCGCTCGGCAATGCATGGTCAGCACCTGAGACTCCCAGTCATCGGGAACCTTTTGGGTAGCTGTCATTTCTGATCGCCACGTCCATCCCAGCTCTTTTGCGATGAACTTCCACACCAACGTCCAGCTGAATGCTTGCCGATCCAACCTCTCTAACTCATCCATTGCGTGAAGTGTGATAATGCTTCAAATTTCACATCGGATGCCCTTGGAGTTGAGGGTGTATCCAGCATCGCGAGCATCCGTTAGACAGTTCCTTACATCTACCGTGAGGTCCGGTTATTTTCCAGCCAAGTGCATTTGCCGCTGCATCCGTGCAGTATGTTTTCTAGTTTCTTGGTGGCAATGGACTTGCTGTGATGGAGGCAATGACCAGTTTTTCATACAAAGGTTTGACCCTTTTTTTCCATCGACAAACCACCCATGGACGGTGCTCGGTGCAAGGGCATCCAAAAGAAAAAACACATTGGGCATGTGGAACTTCCGTTTGCCGTGCTGAACATTGGCGTAGGAAGAGCCATGGGTCTTGTCTGCTTTATGAATTTTTTGGAAGTTTCCACTTCCAAATCAGTCACAATAATGATCCTCTTGGGACTACTACAGCTTCCGAAAGATCATCCAGTTGTGGTTGACGGTGAAACTGTAAATTACAAACACTTTGTATCCGTTGGGTCTTTATTGGATTGACCACTATCGTTTGTGATGCTGCTGTTGCTTATGCTGGCTTTTGAACTGCTGAATTTGTATTAAATCAGCTTGATGGATAGACAAATGGGTGCATTGTTGTGTGACGCAGCGCGGGAGGGCACCAAAAACTGGGTTTGGATGTGGCTTGCTGCCTTAAGGTAGCAGTTTGTCACTGATGATGAGGATTGCTGAATGTGCCCTCTACTGAAAAAAAGGCTTATTCTTCTTTGAAGCTTGCTCCAAATTCAGGACTTTTCCCTTCTAAGCGGAATTTGGAGGAAGACGCACGAGCCCCACCTCCAAAGAAAAGTGAGGTTGTGGCTCGTGCACAAATCTGTGTTTCTCTGAGGTCTTGGGGAGCGTTGAATACATCTTGCTCCCCAAGGACCAACGTAATGGGAAAATCCCTTGTCACAGCCGCATTTGTATCTTCCTTGGTATCTCTCCACAGTCCAAGGTGTGGCACTTCTAGGACTTTAACCTCAATCATATCATTGGACCTCGTGTCGATCATTTTTTTAGAAGAAGTTCAGCCGTGACATTTTCATCCGTGCCTCTTCTCTTGCACCCGACTCTCACGTTGAGGGATGTTCAAGGGCTGGCTGGCCTGAGAGTAGTGTCTTCTCTTCACCTGTGTCTTGAACATTTCTTCCATCTCCATCCACGTATGTGCCTGGGAGGGCATCGTTGCCCACAACATCACCTTCTCCAATGATGTTTTCCGTTAATCCTGTTGCACTTGCTTGAACTTCCTTGTTTGAGCCATACTCAACATCTATGTCATTGTCCACATCCCTCTTGCCGCCTACCGCATCATCCGCTGTTGCATCACCCTCTATTGCATTTTTGCCATCACCATTTTTGTCACCTACATCGTCGCATGGTGCATTGCCTTCCTCAGCTCGTAACACGTCTACACCACCAACTGATTGCATTTGTATTCCCTCAGCTATAGGACCCATTGCACCCTTGCCCTCATCTGATCCTCTGCCCTTCAGTTGGACTCTTGGGAGGTCTCCGACCCTTGCAATCACTCTTGGATGCTACTCCCTCTTTCAATCATCCTGCCTCCTCATGTGTTGCCATTCCTCTTCTAGCTCCTCTGCCGGCTGCTCCCAACACTGGTCTGGATGCACTTGGGATGTCTACCGGTGTTGTCCAGGTGAACTCGGCACTTGGCTATGCTCTGATTGTGGAAGAGCTCTTTGTGTTGTCGCGGCTGTTGAGTCTGGCCCTGCAGCATGCCACTCCTCTGTCACCATTACACTAATCTCTTGTGACACCACGGTACTCCCTTTTGACCCAGACACAGTCCGCTAGGTGCGCTCCACTCCAGATGCAGCCCTTTGGGAGCAGGCCATGCGCAAAGAGCTCGATGCCATCATAGAGCATGGCGTTTTGTAAGAAGGTGGATTTTCCTATGGGTTGCAAGAGCTCAATGCTTGATTCTGGTCTCTCTGAAGCCTTTGCTTCTGAGGCCATTAAGTACATGTCATCGGTGTGGAACCAGGTTCCTCATGGACCGCTTTCACACCATGTCCCGCCAGATTAGCGTTGGTTTAGTCATCACGCTGACCTGCATCTTGCTCATGTTTGGGGGATCATTGCATGTGTTTGGCTTCCTGAGGACCAATGTGATGGGATCTTTCACCTTGCGGCCGTGTTTCTCTGTTCTTTGGTATCTCTCCACAATCCAAGGCATGGAGATTTTGGGAAGCTGATCGTGATTGTGTCATTGAATCTCATGATGCTCTATTCTATTTAAAACAAGTTCAGTTGTCACATTGTCGACAGGGTCTCTTCTCTTGCACCCGCCTCTCACATACAGGGATGCTCATGGGGAAAATGGCCTGGGGGTAGTTTCTTCTCTCCGTCTGTGTCTCCCACCTATGTTCCATCTCCTCTGAATCTGAACCCACAAGTTCATAATTGCCCACATCCTCACCCGCTCCACCGGCTGTGTCCTCTCTCCTTATCGCTCCTACTTCTATGTCTTTGGCCTGAGTCATCATCAGCACCCGTGTCCTCATCGACATCTCTCTTATCACCTGCAGTGTCACCCCCCTTTGTGTCACCCAGTGTCACGTCACCTTTTGCTGTGTCTACACCATCGTCGTCATCTACTCTGACATTGTTGCATGGGTCCTTGTCAGTCTCACCACATGCCACTTTCATAGTGTTGGCTGATCCTATACCAATTCCCTTGTCTACGGACCCAGTTGTACCCCTGCCTTCTTCTGACCCTCCTCCCTTTAGTCAGGCTCCTGGTGGCAACCTCAAGCTTTTACAATCACGCTCCCTTGTTGCTCCCTTTATCAATCACATTGCGCTGTCGTGGCCCGTCAGTCCTTTACTTCCACACTCTTTTCCAGCTCCTGAGGCTGGTCTTGACGCACTTGGGCTGTCTGCCGCTCTTTTCCACCTGAACTGTGCACGTGTCTACTCTTTTATCATAGATGAGATCTTTCGTTTTGTTGTGGCCACTGATTCTGGTCCTTTTGCATGCCCCGCCTCTGTCCCCATTGCACTGGCCTCTTGGGGTGCCTCAAAACTCTCGCCTGACCCAGACACAATCTGACAGACATGCTCCACTCTTGATGCATCCCTATGGAAGGAGGCAATGCACGAAGAGATCGTTGCCATTAGAGAGCACGGTGTTTATGAGAAAGTGGATCTTCCACCAGGTTGCAAGACCATAGCTGCACGTTGGGTATACAGGCGCAAGCGCAAGCCAGATGGCTTCATCGAGAGCTACAAGGCTCGCTTGACGACCAAGGGATTCTCACAAGTACCTTGCGTGAAATTTGATGCCACTTTTTCCCCTGTGGGAAGTCATACTACCGTTACTATTGAGCGAGGTTGTCCGGCACGACTGGGTACTGCATCATCTGGACTTCCATAACACATTCTTGCATAGTCCCCTTGACAAGGAGATCTACCTAGCTCAGCCACCTGGCATTGAAAATGGTACCGGCTACATCTATCACCTTTCCAAGGTATTGTGTGGTTGAAAGCAGTTTTTGCGCTGTTGGAACCTTGGGATTTCTGCCACCTTTGAGCATGGTGGCTACAGACCCTGCTCTCTTTCTGAGTGACCCTTCGGCACTGTTTGTTTCCATCTTGGTCTATGTGGAGAATCCCCTGATTGCCTTGCTGGATCCACATTCTTTTTAGCCTATGAAGGATCTGTCCAATGTGCATACAAGATGAAGGATCTTGGTCCCGTTTGAGTCTTCTTGGACAAGGAGGTTGAGCGTGACTGTCAGCATTACATGCTCACTGTGCATGAGGCCAAGTATGTCTGCACATGGGGAGATCGGTTGACCGACCTTCTGGCTATTA
This sequence comes from Penium margaritaceum, assembly GCA_023375785.1. Classification (NCBI taxonomy): domain Eukaryota; kingdom Viridiplantae; phylum Streptophyta; class Zygnematophyceae; order Desmidiales; family Peniaceae; genus Penium; species Penium margaritaceum. The sequence continues at coordinate 118,108 of SZWC01000787.1, read as the reverse complement.
TTCCCCATGTGTCTATGCCTATGATGCCTGCTGGGCAAAGGCTTATGAAGACCGCTGACTCTGTGCGATTGGGGGAGCTGGTACATGTCACGACATACCTCCAGATCACGTCTCTCTGATTTTTCTTGGTATTACCACACACATTGCAATTACGCTTGCATTCAGCTACTTCTCTCAATTCTCCCAGTGCTTGCGTTGCATGTCCACACCTCGTCTGGGTCTGTGCTTTTGTGCACAACCCTCTATCATCGTTGATGCACACAGAGACAGCAATTGGGCCCAGGATTGTGACCTGCGCAACCACTCGGGGTACATCTTCCTCATCGTCAGCACTGTAGCTTCTTTAAAGAGTGGGAACCAAGGTTGTGTCGCATGCAGCTCGAGTGAGGCCGAGTATGTTGCTCTGGTTGTTGATGTTTGTGAGATTTTTTGGCTATGTAGTATCATGCAACAATTGCACCAGTCCACACACTACATCACACGTTTCTATAACAACAGAAACACATGCCGTATTGGTGGACATGATGTCATGCATCACACTAACAAAAGGCAAATCAACATCAAACATCAATTTGTCTGTAAAAGCATTTTTTGCCTGATTGGAGTTGACACACGTCAGCTCATAGTTCTCACTAACTCTCATTCATTCAACTAGATATTTGTTGTCTCTATACCATTAGGAGTGCCTTCTATCACATTGTTTCCCTTACAACCTACACTCCCACACAAAACATCGCTAAACGGGGTTTCTCCATTCCCTCACTGGCCACACAATGCTACTAATTTTCAAACTCCAGAAGAGGAGATGGGAGCCATGTCTCTTACGATGGTTTGATGTCTCCTCCATTACTCAGCGCCTGCTGTTGTCAACATGTGCAGGCGCATGTCCACCAAATGATAGGTCACAGTTCACATTGTTAAGATAGTGCACGTGCAAATTACAAACAAGAGGGAGGGAGGGATACGTGGTCCTCCCCTCAGAGGGTACAAACTGGTAAAGAATAGCAAAAAGCCCCCTAACAGCTGCAAAATTGAAATTCGAACAGTCTTGGGAAAGGTGCGAGGTTCTAGGTTGCCTGAATTTCCATCCAAATGAGGAAAGAGATGCAAAGAGAAGAGCCCTACACACACAACTTATGGAGAAAAAAGTGCAGGATCACCAAAGATTGGCCCTGGGAGCTGGCCAATGAGAAAAATCATCTGAACATCAAGGTGCCGGGAAGGTGGATCAGAAGCTATCTATGTGGTTATCAAGCACCGTGGAGTGCCTGCAACTAATTTTATCAAGCCCAGAGAATCACAACCATGGAGAAATTCCTGCCAGCGTCTCATTTGTGATTCAGGCTGCTAGAGCACATTGTGGATGGAAAAAGAGTTACAATTTTGCTGCTAAGCACCATCTGAGCAAACCCAGAAGCTCTCACCACTGGATACCATCACATGAATCAAAATCAAAGCTGTAGCACCACTATTGACTATGAGCAGTAACCTTCACTGGTTTCCACAGTAGTGCAACTTACAATCGACGAATATAGTTCTTTTCCTTTGACCATTCAAGCACCTACGTAACTCTGCTCCCACAGACAAATCACTCCTAAGATTTCAAAAACTGTATTCCTCTACACACCACTTCATGTTTCGTGTGCAATCTCCTAGGTACTAGAGTACCAATGCGACCGATGGATCGGCTTGAAACTTGGACCGTAGACATGGTGCCACCTGATCCTTCCAATGGTGAAGTCAGATTGACGTCCAGAGTAGGCATCTAGAACTTTCTTGGAAATTTCCCATGTGCACCTGAAACTGAGCCGGATGGTCCAGTTCCCAACAATCTCCCACTTTGCCGCAGCCAGAGTGGGTTGAGTCCACATGCCTTCGTGCAAAACTGCTGCTTCTCATGGGTCACTAGGTTGGTGAAGAAACCAGTGATTGTTTTGCTAGTTGGAGTGAACTCCAACTTGATAACACCCTCCTACACCATGTGTTTGATGAAGTGACAGGTGATGTCAATGTGCTTGGTGCGTGCATGGTGCTCAGGATTGTTGGCAAGTGCGATTGCGCTCTGGTTGTCAACGAGCATAGGAACAAGAACTGCTACACTCCCAATAATCTCTGCCATAAGACGTTGGATCAAAACTGCTTCCTTTGCTCCAAAGCTCAGAGACACATACTCAGCTTTTGTGCTTGAGGTGGCCACAACCACCTGGCGCATTCTACACCAGCTCATTACACCCCCATTCATAAGAAACACATGTCCTGAGATGGACTTGCTGTCCTCAGGGTTTGAAGCCCAATCTGCATCTGTATAGCCGATGATGTTGTTGTTGGTACTGTTGTAGGTGATTCCAATGACGATGGTTCTAATGAGGTAGCGGAAGATCTACTTCACCGCCCACTAGTGCTCTCGTCCGGGATTTGCCATGTGCTGGCTCACAGCACTCATAGCCTGTGAGAGGTCCGGCATGGTTCCCATCAGGTACATAAGTCTGCCAAAGGCACTCTGGTACTTATGCCGCTCAGTTGCATCTGTTTCTCCATTAAATCTCATAAGATACTGCCGCGTCTCAAGCGGCGTGCCGATGGGTTTTGCTTCTGCCATGCCGAGTAGCCATAGTACGTCCTTGATGTAGCAGCTCTGCTACAACGAGAGAGAGCGTGATTTGTGGTCATGCATGATCTAGATACCGAGGAAGTATGATGCCTCCCAGATATCAGACATCTGGAAGCGCTCTTGCATCGCTTGCTTGAACTCCTACATTGCGGACATGATGTTAGAAAGAAGGAGCATGTCATCCACATAGACTACAATGATGAAGGCCTCATGCTCTTGCTACCTACGATACACACTATAGTCACACTCGCTGTGCTCGAACCCCATCCACTAGAGTGCCACACCCAATTTCTGGTTCTAAGCACGTGATGCTTACTTGAGGCTGTATAGTGACTTATGCTACTTACAAACCAGGTGCACCTGGCCATCCATGACAAATCCCTCCGGTTGCTCCATGTAAATCTCCTCCTCGAGGTCATCATTGAGGAATTTCGTCTTGACATCCATGTGGTGGATCTGAAAATCCTCTGCTACTTCATAAGGGAGGAGGGTGCACAAAATGGCAAACTTAGCAAGAGGGGCAAAGGTTTCCGTGTAGTTGATGCCTTCTTGCTGCAAGTTGCCCTTTGCAACCAGCCTCACCTTGTACTTTTTGTGGTTACCATCTGCTCCTTGCTACTTCTTAAACACTCAATTACACTTGATTACCTCGTCTCCAGGTGGACGCGCGGTCAGCTACCATGTGATGTTGTCCAGCTGCAGCTTTATCTCCTGCTGCAAAGCTTGCACCTTATCAGTTGCATTAGACATGGGAGAGTAGATTGATTCTCCCACGTTCACAGTAGAGGAAGGGTCAAGATAGCCTGGATCACAAAGGGTATCTTCTCCCACTGCCTCGTCAGCTACTAGTTCTGCTTCCTCTTCACAGACAATGCTGGTGCTCATGATACTGCTCTCATTGAAGACGACATCTCTGGAGATGATCACGTGGGTAGTATCCCTCTCATAGAGGCAACATGCCTTACTTGCCACGTCTTAGTCAATCATCAGCATCTCCGCGATCTTTGCATCTCATTTCTGCCACTTCTCCTTGGGCACGTCCATGTGCGCCAAGCTCGCGAACGCTCAGAGATGATCCACGCTCGGCTTCTTGCTAAACCACACCTCATTCGGTGTCAATGGCTCTAGCACCTTGGTTGGACCGCGGTTCTTGATGTACATCGCAATGGTCACAACTTTGGCCTTGAAGCCGTAGGTGAGCCAAGCCGCACGGAGCCTGGAGCACGCCAACTCAACAATGGTGTTGTTAGCGCGTTCTGCTACATGGTTTTGCTGTGGCGAGTATGGCGCGATACTATACACCTTTATGCAAAATACTATAAGGTAGTCCTAGAATTCCATGCTCACGCACTCTCCACCGTGGTCGCTGCGCAACGCCTTGATTTTCTTTTCAGTCTTGTTCTCCATCATTGCCTTGAACTCCTTGAACCTGTCAAAGCACTAGTCCATGGAAGACAGGAAGTACACAGTAGTGTAACATAAAGAATCATCAACAAAGGTAAGAAAATTCCTAGAGCCTCCAAAGCTCTGGGTCTGCATGGGGCCACACAAGTCTATGTGGACCAGCTCCAACACCTCCTTTGCACGCTTCGTTGCTCCTAAGAACGCCTCGCGATGCTGCTTCTCCTCTAAACAGCCGATGCACAATTGCTACTCAAACTTGGAAATAGTTGGCAAGTCACGCACCATCTGCTTCCCTTGAAGCTGCTACAGGGTACCCATGCCGTTGTGGCCATAGCACGCATGCCAGATCTCACCATCTGTTGCCTGCATCACTATTGCAAGGCTCTACCTACGTGGGATCTTGGTTGCCCCCAGCAGGAGGTGCATATTGCCCTCCTTCACCGACCTGGCCAACTCCTCTCCTGTGTTCTTTTCCAGGATGTAGCCATAGTCATCGTCAAAGACAACACGCAGCCATGAATTGGTGAGAAAGGAGACTTAGACAAGGTTGAACGTAGCATCATGCACATACAGTATGCCATGGAACACTTCCACTTCAATACCACATGAGGTCTCCAACCACATTTCCACAATCCAAATCCCCTCAGCATACACCTCCCGATTATCACCCAAAGCAATAGGTTGAGGGGGGATTGAAAACAGCTGCAAGAACCACTCCTTATGGTGTGTCAGACTCTTTGTAAGTCCTCAGTCCTTGTACCACGCCAGATCGGCCTTCTCCACTTGCAACATGTCAAACTTTGCCATAAGGAGGCAGTCGCGGAACTCCTTGGCCACATTCATGTTGCAAAAGTGGCGTGCTCCAGCCTGGTTTTTCTGATACTGCTACTAACGCTACTCTGGCTGTTGCTACTTTTGTAGAGACTACTGCTTATGCTGTTGGTGCGATGATTGATGTTGCTGCTACTCCTTCTCGTCCCTCTTGAACTTGAAGCACGATTTCTTATAGTGTCTTTCTTTCTGGTAGTAGTGGAACTTGCCTTTCTTCATGCCTCTCTGTTGTCCAGACTGCTGCTGCTGTTGGTTGCATGAGCCCGTGGCCACAAAGACTCCTTTAGTCTTTTAAGTACACAATGTACTTCAAGCTACTGCCGCCATTGCGATTTGCGGCATTGCGATGCAGATTCACCTACACCAGGTGCGTGAAGATGAAGTCGAGGTCGAGATTCGACTGGCGCACTAGCATCTCTCGCACCGTGTCGTAGCTCGCTCGGAGTCCCCTCAACAAGAGGAGGATGAAGTGCGTCTCTTCAACAGGGTTCCCGGCTGCTTTCATCTGCTTTGCCAAATCCTTTGCCCTATCCAGGTTTGCCTCCATCCCTTCACCACCCTGCATTTTTAACTCCATCATCTTCTCCTCCAAAATCATGAGAAATACGGGATCCTTGCTCTCATGATATGTTGCTACTACAGTTGTAGAGGAGCTTGCATCTGCTGCACCTTTGTACGGTGTCTTCCCCGCCACCATCTGTACTATGGTGATGCCTTTTGCCTGTGGATCCGGAGCCGACTCGTCGCCGCTCACCAACTCCTACAAGCCCCTCTCCTCCAAAAGGAGGCACGTACGGATCTTCCAGAATGTGAAGTTGACACATCCCTCCAGCTTTTCCAAGGGCTGGGCAGCTGACACGATGCCTCTTGCTGCCATTGTGAGCATTGGTGATGCTCAACGCTACCCTTGAATGGCGGCGTTGCCCTTGTTTCTGATACTGCTTCAGAAGTCTGTCTGACAGAAAGTTGACTGTAGAGGCCGGCATACAGGGAATTCGGAAAAATTGAGCCCATAACTTGATAATTCAGCTCAAAACCTTTCAGATGAACACATAAAATAGGGTCATCAACAGGAGATTCTAAAACATACGTCCTTTTGAAAGCAGGGTATGCTACTACTCTTACTCCAGCTCAAACCAGCCAACAGAATGTCTGCCAAACGTACCAATAGAATGCAAGGATTATTGCACCAATGGAAAACTTAGGATAACTAATTTAATTTTCATGTGCTAATTTTTGAATTTGAGTAAGAAAGAACAAAGTTATGGTCATTACAAGGCGACTATCCTACTCATAGAGAAGAGAGTAGTCCTAGCGGGCCTCGTTTAGAGCATAACTCAACATCCGACCATTCGATCTTCAAGGTCTTGGGCTTGTTGGAAAGCTTACCTTGCAAAATATAAGATCCACTGGTTGATTGTCAAATTTGGTCAAGGTTTGACCCTTATCTGTCACCCTCAAATTGACAGTTTGTGCTGGCTAAAACTAGCAAAATCTGGCTTTGATACCAAGTGTTGGAAAGAGGTGACCTTGGAGGAGCGAGCATGTGGGAATGAAAGGGAATTAGTTGTGCTGAAGAATGGTTATTGAATCACTCAAAATGGTGGAGTACATATAGAGCTAGAACTTGGGCAAGTCAACCCTCTCACAAGCCACATCAATAAGCCATGGAGGCTAAGTCTCACACACCAGAGTCAATAATCTAACACAAGAGAGGAAATCAGCCTAGCAATCATGCTGACCACTCACACATGACCTAGAGAGCTACAAAACCCTCTCATGGCACACTCCTAGTGGTCACATCACCCACAATCCGATGGAGAATCGCCTGTATCCATGGCTAGCACACAAGGATCGCACCTCACCCAAAATGTAAGGAGAGGTACATTTTTCCTATTCAGCACACTCTGACAAGACAATCCAAGAATCTAGGACCTTTCTGGATATTTCTCCCATCAGTTCTTGACCCTGGACCTCTTGCCTTTTTTTTTCCAGGCTAAGGCATGGAGCCGACACCCATGGTCACCCAAACATCGGCGGTCGATGACCCCGGAAATTCCGACAGTTCATACCTCCCGATCCGACCGTTGGATAGGCTTGAAACTTGGATCGGAGACATTTTTCCACCAGATCCGTCCACTGGTGAAGTCAGATTGACAATCGGAGCAAGCATCTGGTATTTTCTTGGAAAGTTCTCCTATGGACCTGATGGTCCATAGAAGAATTGAGCCGGATGGTCCATTTCTCAACATGGCGGACGCCTAGCGCCCTCGGTGCTCGTCGACGCGACAGGAGCAACTACTCACACTCTGTGTTAATTGACGGCAATGATCAGCCCATTGTTGTCTCCATGATTTTCAACTGCCAATTTGCCTCTTTATAAAACCATTGATTGGGCCTCTCGGTCCTCGGCATCTGTCCCTGTCGCTCCACAATTGCCACGTCGGCACCGAAGACCAAGAAGAGCTCATGCTCGCACTCTGTGTCTTTGTCAGCCGAGCCACTTTGTTCACTTCTCCAAATCACGCCTTAATAAGTGCAATACATGTCTTTGTCACTGGTTTCATAGGTTGAGTATAGTAGATGGGACTATAGATGGATGGATCAGTGGGACGCCTAAAGAGGCCTGTCCATAGCTATACCATACCCCGCCTCTTAGGATAGACAAGAGGGTCAAGAGAGAGACAAATAGTGGCGACCTCTCTCACGACCCTCTTGTCTTCTTGTCGTGCCAAGCCCTCAGCACAAATGGTATTACTTCAAAACCATTATGGTAGAGTCTATGCTGTTTTTCTTGTTTTGAAATTTATGCAAAATCACATCGTTGGATGGAGCTCAGACTTGGAGGGTAGAGAGATGTTGACTAGATATTTCTATTGGTACCACTGCATTTGCAATTTGAGGAGAAACAAGGAAGATATGCATTTTCCAACATTCCCCTCCTCATAAAAGCACTGCCGAGGCTACCTACCACCTCCCTCCCACCTACGACTGTGAGCAGAGAACGTTACAGTAATGAAGCAGAGGGAATTGTAAAAGTGAAGGGAGTATGTGATCCCCCCCCCGTGAGAGCCAAGCTGGAGAGCGCGTGGACAAAATTCGAAGATGTCTGGGAGACGGAGCTGGGGGGTGGTCTAGGAGTCACAGAAATTGGCTGGTAGCGAGGACCGGAGCATGCACGGTATTTGAAACGCGATGTGTGGGAAAACGTGGGCTATGCGAGGGCAAGCAGAAGACTTACAAGGAGCAGGAGCAAGCAAAAGTAGGCACGACGGGCACGATGGCTCCGCGTACGACCACCAGGTTCAACGCCTCATGTGGGGGAATTCAAGAGGCCTTTTGAGGAGCACCAGGAAAAGCAGAGCAAAGTAGAGTACTTTGCAGCCATGCCCGTCCACATCCATTTCAATGCCTTATTTGGGGGGCATAGAGGCGAAATGCCACGGCGGCTCTGCCAACAGCCGCCACCAAATTGCCCAACGCCTCATATGGGAGGGGGACAGAAGGAGACAACCCAAAAGAAGAGGGAGAAGGCAGCAAGATGAGTAAAAGGCAAGCACAAAAATCAGTATGACGATCGACAGAGAGCGATTTGGTAAAAATGTCCGGATTTTGCAGCTCGATGGGGATGTAGAGCATGCAGACTTCACCATCCTAGATGGCATCGTGAACGTAATGGTTTTTTTGGCGCACATGCTTTGTGCGATCATTAAGAACAGGGTCTTACAAAAGTGCAATTACTCCCTCATTGTCACATCATATTGGGGTAGTGGGTAGTTCGTCAAACCCGAGTTTTGATAGTAGCATGTGAAGCCAGAAAGCTTTGCATGTGGCCTTGCTTTTCACAATGTATTTGGCTTTAGTGAAAGAAAGAGCCACCACAGATTATTTCTTGGATTGCCACAGACACATCATTGAGAAGAAATATATAACTAGTGGTGAACTGATTGGTTGCTTGATGGCCATAGAATGCGTCACAACCAAGGGTGCGGTTCCAACGTGGCCTGACTGGTCTTCTGTGTTCACGGCTTCTTTTGTGCGAGTTATGAGTCTAAGCATGAGCTCTCTGGTCACCTCACGCTATGTTTCTAGAAGTGGAAGACAGTTGTGAGACAGTCAATTCTGTGAAGGGAAAAACATGATTTTGCGTTAGTTTTGGAACATGGACATGATCTGAACATTTGTAGGGCTAGTTACGCGCTATCCAACGCACCAAACTGTGCGCGATTCGGATCACCTTAGCTCCCACTACGTCAGCCAAAGCGCAGGAACCCAAACCAGCCACTCAGTCGGTGGCACGCACCACGTCACCTGCAAAAGCGCCCTCACACATCAAGGACCCATCAAAATGCCATTCCGGGGGCGCAGATGTCCCTATGCATAGTGGCAATACCCCTCGCGTCTTTGGAGTCTGTTTCAATGAGTAACAAATTGTGTTTGGTGATGGGGATTGATGTGGTTGGAAACGTGTTTGCAGACCTGCAGTCGGAAGTCCCCGAGTAACAAACTGTACTACTAAGTTTCGAACTCTAAGCCAGGATTTTAGCTGTCCTCGAGTAACAAAACTGCACTACTGAAATCAGGCGGATCATCCACCACACGCCTCGGCAATCCTTCCAGAGCAAAATCCCCAGATGGAATTCTGTTACTCATTCCGGTCAATTGTTCACCAGCTTTCAAACCGCGGCCAGCTCAAAGGGCCACCTCGCACACTCCAACTTTAGAAGCCCATATCTCCCTTGTTACTTGTCCGATTCCGACAAAACAACTTAGACCAGATGTAGCAAATCGTCAGGGACAATCCTCTATTTTAGGATCCGAGCAATCCTCGAGTTGCCAGATCCATTAACAAAGGATTTTTGTCTCTCTGGCGGCTCGTCGACGCCTCCCAGTGCCGCATTTGGGCATGCAGAGGGGTAAATCTTCAACATTCTCCCCCTTGCCCCTGCCATGCCCGCTACTCCTGCTTGCTCTCAATCATCTCCCACTACGCCCTCCAGCCCATCATAGCTGGTCATCCCAAGTCCAGCCACGCTCAATGCGTGCCAGTCCACGGGTTGCGCTTTGGTTAAGCAATCCGCAAGGATGTTGTGCGTGTTGCACTGCTGCAACACCACCTGCCCCTTTTTCAACCATGTCCCATGCGTAGTGATAACGCACGTCAATGTACTTTAACCTCATGTGCTCCGTCGGGTTGTTAGTCGTCGAGATTGACCTGTTGTTGTCCTCTTGCAGCACTGTAGGCTTCTACTGCGGCACGCCCAGCTCTCCCAGCAACTTCCGGAGCCACACCGCCTCCTTGACCGCCTCGGCCAGCGCGATGTACTCTACTTCCATTGTGGAGGTGGACATGCAGTCCTGCTTTCTGCTACACCACAAAACTGCTGCACTAGCAAGGAAGAACAAGTAGCCGCATGTGGACTTCCGCTTTTCCACATCACTAGAATGGTCTACATCTGTGTAGTAGACCAAACACAAGCAATCCGCTCGTCCCTTGCCGTCAAACCTCAAGCACGCATGCCGCGTTGCCTGCAAGTAGCGAAAGATGCGCTTGACCGCCTGCAAGTGTAGTGGCCCTAGATCGGCCACGTATCTGCTCACTTGGCCCACCGCGTAGGGCAGGTCCGGTCGAGTCACCACCAAGGCATACATGAGCCTGTCCATCGCCGATTGGTAGGGTACTCGTGCCATATCCTCCCGCTCTTTTTTTTTGTGGCGCCATTGCCGCACTCAGTTCATAGGTTGTGGAGACTGGATCGCCAACTAGTTTGCCGTCCTCCATGCCGTACCGCTTCTTCACCTCGGCCACGTATCTGGCCTGCCCTAGTTCAAGCTTGCACGCCCTCTGGTTCCGCGTGATGCTCATCACGAGGTGGTACCCCAGCTCCCTCATGTCCGACATCTCTGATCTGCAACTCAGCTGCTCTTTCAACCGTTGTAGGCTTGACAGATCTATTGAGCAGAAAATTAGGTCATCCACCTAGAGTGTGAAAATCTCATGGAGCTGTTTGTCACACCGCATGTACACGCTGTGATCCACCAGATGTCAGTAGTACAAGTTGTTACTGAGGAAAATAGCCAAAATTGTGGTTCAGAGTCCGAAACTCAGAATTACACTGTATTACTCGGGGACGGTCAAAATCCCCGTCATGTCCGTGGACAAGTATTGAACCACATCAATCCCCGTCACCAAACTCGATGATCAATTCATCAAAATGTACTACAAAGTCGCAAAAAGAATGGTCATTGTGTGTAGGGACGTCTGTACCTCCATAAAGGAGTTTTGATGGGTCCTTGATGTGTGAGGGGGTCTTGGCGGATGACATCGTGTGCAGCAGAGACCAAGTGGCTGGATTGGGATGCCGCGATTTGGCTGACATAGCAGGACCTATGGTTAATCGAATGTTACGCGGTTTGGTGTGTTAGGAGGCTTATGACTAGCCCTACAACTCGTCAGTTGATGTCCATGTCTAGAAAGTAATAGAAAGTGCAATATTCGCGTTGTAAAAATGAATTTCTTGCATATCTATTCAACTCCCACAAACATAGCGTAAGGCAACCAAAACGCTCAAGTTTAGACTCATAACTGGCACAAAACAAAGTCGTAAACTGCCACCAACTGATGGCGGTTTCCCGACAATGGACCCATGGCCTTGACCAATCTATACATCGTCCACGAGCTTTTGCGGCGCACAAGATTGTCATCTTGGACGATGTCGATGTCAAACTCTGAGGTCCCAGAGTGAAAGAATTTACAAATGGCACAGGAGGCGTAGCCCATCTAAGAGTATGCAGGTGGCACAGGATAAGGACTATGGATGTGGCACTTTGAGCTCCACCTTGCACATAAGGGGCTACCACAGGTCATGAAGGAAACAGAAGTCCTCGACGAAGGGACACCGACAGAAGCATAGTTGGAGGCCTTGCAAAGAGGAACACAGAGGCGCTCAAGCTATTGGTGTCCGGTTCAACTGAGTTGCTGTGGGACTACTTCCAATACTACACGTTGGCAACCAAAGATTGGCAAAAACTCTGCGTCATCTATCAATCCAAGTCGCTGGTGAATGGAATCTTTGTAATGAAGTGAGTCCTCACGGTGAGCAGTGAGGAGGGAGATGATGTCATCTCCCTCCATGCCATACAATAGATCAAGTCACTTGTCTTACAATGCAACTATGTACAACACGCAGCTGCAGGCAATGGCCCTCCTCATGGCCCTTCCTAACAGTTGGATCCCTCTCATCACCATCTAAGAAGGATGGACAAAGGAAAAGCTCATTTCTCATACACAATCGTGACGAGATAGTGAAATGCAAGCTGGTACACGACCTCGGTTTCCCTAGAGCAAATTATTGGGGCTGCAGCGTGGTTGGAGTAGGCATGGCCGCACGCTTGCTGCTTTGCACAACTGGCCCCTCTAACTACTCACAGACCTAAGAAGGCAAATTGAGCCTTGGGGAGTTAGCACCTGAAAGGCAGATAAAAGTGACGATGAATGGATAAGAAACTAAGAATAAGAGAGACTGAGAGACCCCTCACATAACTAGGCCTAGTCCAGCTCTATAGAGCTTGTCACTGAGGTTGCCAGTCAATAAGGAAATCTCTATTAGCCTCACAGCCTGACTTTTCTCGGTTAGCCCCACCAGGAAACCGACAGTCCCAAAGTCGGGCATCGTCTGTTTTCCCTTAAAACTAAACCATGCCTAAAAACCCACGTTGTGAACGCAGTCGTGTGCTCAGAATCATCTAGAAAAATAGTAGTAAGGAGTTATGGCTGCCTAAACCCAGGCAACGTCTAGGCTAGAATGTCTTCGGCGACAATGGTACCCAAATAACCTAAAACTCGGACCCTAAGCAGAACATGACACTGCAAGTGCCACCATACTGTCAGATCTGGCACAAGAGGCATGTAGGTAGTATCTCTAAAGGCAGTGACCGCTAACAGTGTGATTCTTGAGGAGGCCCACCCATGGAGTTGAGCACGTCAAACGTTTGAGGGAAGAGGCTCCAGCAAACCGTGTGCGGTCCTAAGCGTGCGTCGACTCTACCAGATGAAACTCAAGTAGTGTCCCATCTCGCCGCTGAAAAACTGCTAACACTATCCAATCTTTTTGGTGGCGGTGCCACTTAGCAGGAACACGTATCCTATCCAACTGTGCCCATCAGGACTCCACATCCAGTTACTATCTTCGTAGCCATCAACTACTACCAAACAGTGCCATTGAAAGCAGAGTCCGAGGTACACTGTAGACACCACGTACCCCACCACTCGCACAGCCGTGTGAAGGGCCCTTGCCCGAGGACACTGTAAAACCTGTGCACCGAGGTTGATGGCGAAGGCAATGTTGGGTTGTGTTGTAGTGGCCAAGTACATCAAAGAGCCAATCAGGCACAAGTACAGGATCACATCCAATGTCTCTTCTAGCTCTGCTAGATCATCTACCTTCACACATCCTGCCCTTCAGGTGTGATGAGGATGGAGGTTGTGGAAACTGCACCAAGGAGGTCAGCAAACCGCTCTCCTACAACGCAGGTGTAAGGTGCCTAATGCAACAAGAGTTTTCGTTACTGACGATCAAGCACGATCTTCATTCCAAGAAACACAGCTGCAGGACCAAGGTCCTTCATCCTATAGGCAGCCTAAGGACTGCCTTGGCCTCCATTAAAGGAGACACAATCAAGAGGGTGTCCACCACCTGGTGCACAACAACCCCAAATAGAGCGCGAGTAGTGCTCATGTGGCCAACGGATGCGCAGGTGTCAGTGAAATCTACACCCTCAACCTGCAAGAATCCTTTGACCGTCAAGCAAGCCTTGTAGCAATCCAGTGTGCCATCAGGCTTCACCTTCTTGTAAAAGACCCACTTGGCCTATACAGCATTTCGTCCAGGCGGGAGGTCGAAAAGCTTGTAGGCCCCGTACTCGTAGATGGCTCTCAGCTCATCCTCACAAGAAGTACGTCACAAGTCTATGTCCTGAGCTGAGAGTCCTTCCTTCAACATGCTTGGATCAGGCATCGTCAAGGGAGAGCTCTGGGTGGTTAAGACACATACCTCCGGACTCGGTCTGACCACGACAACGTCATTTGCAACATCGCAAGAGAATGAGACCTCTCGCGAGACCAACTCGTGGCGGACAAGACATGGCGCATGTAACTCAATGCAGTCTACATGGACACTCCGGCCAAGGGCCTTCGTGCCAGGCTCGCCACTCTCAACAGTACGAGTTGGGCGTCTAGGTGCTGAGTCAGTGAACCACTGAGCCCTATAGGCTAGTGGTCGGAGATGACCACTAGTTTTGCGGTAGTAGTCCAATGCATAGGTGCTCACTTCAGCCTGTGAAAAAGACTCCTGGGCCAGAGCCACAGGTGAAATAGGTGCATGTACGGGATATTGGGAAAGGAGCCATTCGGCTCAGTTTCAGGTCCACAGGAGCAAGTTCCAGGAAACTACCAGATGATTGCTCCGATCCTCAATCCCATTCAACCATTGGAAAGATCAGGTGGCAAATTGTCTACGCTCCAAGTTTCAGGCCGATCCAATAGTCCGATTGGGAGACATGAATTTTCGAAATTTCCGGGGTCATCGATCGCCGGTGTCTGGATGACCATGGGTGATGGCTCCATGCCTTAGCCTGAGAAAATGAAAAAAGGCAAGAGCTCCAGGGTCAAAACCTGATGGGAGAAACATCCAAAAAGGTCCTAGATTCTTGGCTTGCCTTGTCAGAGTCTGCTGCCTAGGAAAAAGGTACCTCTCCTTGCTTTCAAGGTGAGGTAAGATCCTTGTATGCTAGCCATGGACACATGGCAATTCTCCATGGGATTGTGGGTTATGTGACCACTAGGAGTGTGCCATGAGATCATCTTCTAGCTCTCTAGGACATGTGTGAGTGGTCAACCTGATTGCTAGGCTCATTTCCTCCCTTGTGTGAGTTTATGGACTCTAGTCTGTGAGCCTTAGCCTCCATGGCTAAGTGGTGTCGCTTGTGAGAGGGCTGACTTGCCCAAGCTCTTACTCTATATTTACTCCATCATTTTGATTGATTCAATAACCATTCTTCAGCACAAGTGATGCCCTTTCAGTCCCACATGCTTGCTGCTCCAAGGCTCCCTCTCTCCTCCAGTTCAAACACTTGGTATCAGAGCCAAGTTCTGCCACTTTCAGCCAGCAGAGGCCGTCACTTTGAGAATGATGGGATTGTCAATTTTGGTCAAGGTTTGACCTAAAATGACAATCGACCACTGGATCATCAAGTTTGCAAGACAAGCTTTCCAACGAGCCCAAGATCAGGAAGATCCAACAGTCGGATTCAGGGTTATGCTCAAAACGAGGTTGGCCAGGGCTACTATCTTCTCTCTGAGTAAGACTGTTGCCTTGTGATGACCATGGCTCTCTCATTTGGGTGTCAAAATTAAAAAGAAGCACATGCAAATTGAAGAATTTTTCCTAAGCTTTCCATTGGTGAAAAAATCTTTGCATTCCATCGCTACGTTTAAGAGAAACGATGTTTACAAGCCAGCTGGTATGAGCTGGAGTAGGAGCAGTACTATACCCTGTTTTCAAAAGGGCATATCTCTTAAAATTCCCCGTTGATGACCCTATTTTATGGGTTGATCTGAAAGGTTGTGAGGTGATTTTTCCCGTGGTGGACTCAGTTTTTCCAAACTCCCAGTCTGCTGGCCTCTACAGTCTATTTTCTGTCAGACAGATTTCTGGCAGAAGCAGTAGCAGAAGCAATGGTAGCGCCCCCACTGAAGGGCACTGTTGAGCATCATCAAAGCTCAAAATGGCAGCCGCAGGCGTGGTTACACCAGCCCAGCCCTTGGAGAGGCTGGAAGGGCGTGCCAACTTCATGTTTTGGAAGATCTGTACCCGCCTCCTTTTGGAGGAGAGGGGCTTGTGGGAGGTGGTGAGCGGCGACGAGCGCGCTCCGCCTCCACAGGCAAAAGGCATCATCGCAGCAGAGGTGGCGGGGAAGACACCGCAAAAAGGTGCAGCAGATGCAAGTTCATCTACAATTATAGCAGCAGCATATGAGGAGTGGAAGAAGAAGGATAGGCTCACCTACAAGCTGCTTGTCAACACCATCTCCAACCCGCATCTTCAGTATGTGAGGGACAAGGCTACCGCAAACGAAGGGTGGGACACATTGCGCAAGAAACATGAGAGCAAGGATCCTGCATTCCTCATGCTTTTTAAGGAGAAGATAATGGCATTCAAAATGAAGGGTGGGAAAGGGATAGCGGCGTACCTGGACAGGGCAAAGGAGCTGGCAAAGCAGCTGAAAGCGGTCGGCAACCATGTGGAAGAGACGTGCATCATCCTCCTCTTACTGAGGGGACTCTCAACGAGCTACGACGAGGTACGAGAGGCATTGGATTGCCAGCCGACTCTCAACCTGGACTTCATCTGCACATACCTGATGCAGGTGGAACTCCGTCATAATGCAGCAAGGCGCAATGGCGACAACAAGAGTGATGTAGCATTTGTGGTCACAAGCTCGCATAACCAACAGCAGCAGCAGTCTGGGGAGCAGAGAGGCAAGAAGAAAGGCAAATTCCACCATTGCCAGAAGGAGGGACACTACAAAAAGGAGTGTTTCAAGCTCCAGAGGGACCAGAAGGAGTAGCAGCAACAATAGCAAAAGCAGCAATCTCCACAGTAGCAGCAACACTAGTCACAATAGCATCAGCACTAGCATCACTAGTTGTCCTAGCAGCACCACGCCAACCCCCTGTGAACGCTCCAGCACCAGGTCGCAAGTACCCACTCAGGGTGTGCTACAAGCCTGGTGAGCATGGCCATTTTTGGATGCTACAAAAACCACACCAGATGAACGTTGCAGTTGTAACACACTTTGATGAGCCGACGTCATACAAGGAGGCCATGGCTGTACCAAATGCAGCAGATTGGGTGCAAGCTATGCAGCACGCGATACGGTCGCAGCTTGACAGCGGTACGTCGGAGAAGACAAAGCGTCCACCTGGACGCAAGGTAATTAAGTGCAAGTGGGTGTTCAAGAAGAAGAGGGGCGCAAATGGCAACCTCGAAAAGTACAAGGCGAGGCTCGTCACCAAGGGGTACTTGCAGCAAGAAGGCATCGACTACACTGAAATCTTTGCTCCTATTCCAACGTTTGCCTCTGTGCGCATGCTCCTCTCTTATACATCAGCTAAGGACTTCGAGATCCACCACATAGATGTCAAGACGGCATTCTTGAACGGTGACTTGGAGGCGGAAATCTACATGGAGCGGCCAGAGGGGTTTTTCATGCATGGCCAGGAGCACTTGACTTGCAAGCTGCACAAGTCGCTATACGGCCTCAAGCAAGCGTCGCGTGCTTGGAACCATACATTGGATGCGGCGCTACAGTGTATGGGGTTCAAACGCAATGAGTGTGACTACAGCGTCTATCGCTGGCAGCATGGGCATGAGATCCTCATGATCATTGTGTATGTGGATGACATGCTCCTCCTTCCCAACGGCATGTCTGCACTATAGGAATTCAAGGAGGCCATGGAAGAGTGCTTCCAGATGTTTGATCTCAGGTAGGCGTCATACTTCTTCGACATCCAGATCAAGCGTGATCAAAAATCACGCTCTCTCTTGCTGCAACAGAGCCGCTACATCAAGGATGTTTTGCAGCGGTTCGGCATGGCAGAGGCAAAACCCATCGGCACGCTCCTTAAGATGCGGCAGTACCTCGTGAGCTTTTGTGGAGAAGAAGATGCAGCCAAACGATAGAAGTACCAGAGCGCCATTGGCAGCCTCATGTACCTTATGGTATCAACCACGCCGGACCTCGACAGGCCGTGAGCACAATGAGCCAGCACATGGCTAGTCCCAGACCTGAGGACCAGAAGGCAGTAAAGCAGATCTTCCGCTTCCTTGCTGGAACCATCAACATCGACATCACCTACAACGACAACGACAACAGCATCATCGGCTACACAGATGAAAAATAGGCTTCAAAACCTTGAGGAGCGCAAGTTCATTTCTGGACATGTGTTCCTCATGAATGACAGGGCCATTAGATGGTGCAACAAGCTGCAAGTGGTCGTGGCCACCTTAATCACAGAAGCTAAGTACGTCACTTTCAGCTTTGGAGCCAAGGAAGCAGTTTGGCTTCAACGTCTCATGGCAGAGATGAGTGGGAGTGTGGCATTTCTTTTTCTTGTGCGCGTCAACAACCAGAGTGCAATCGCACTCGCCAAGAATCCTGAGCACCATACATGCACCAAGCACATTGACATCACAGATCACTTTATCAGGCACATGGTGCAGGAGGGTGCTATCAAGCTGTAATTTACTCCAACCAACAAGCAGGTCGCTGACTTTTGCACCAAGCCTGTGACCCATGAGAAACAGCAGTTCTGCATGAAGGCATGTGGACTCAGCCCATTGTGACTGCGACAAAGTGGGAGATTGTTGGGAAAGCAGCCATCGGGCTCGGTTTCAGGTCCACACGAGCAAGTTCCAGGAAACTACTAGATGTCTGCTCCAATCATCAATCCAAATTCATCATTGGAAAGATCAGGTGGCAAATTATGTGCAGTCCAAGTTTCAGGCGGATGCAACGGTCATATTGGGAGATATGAATTTTTGAAGTTTTCCGGGGTCAAGGACTGCCGGTGTCTGGGTGACCATTGGCGATTGCTCCATGCCTTAGCCTGAGAAAAAAAAAAAGGACAGAGGTCCAGGGTCAAGACCTGATGGGAGAAACATCCAAAAAGGTCCTATATTCTTGGGTAACCTTGTCAGAGTGTGCCGACTAGGAAAGAGGTACCTCTCCTTACTTTTAAGGTGAGGTGAGATCCTTGTGTGCTAGCCATGGACATATGGCAATTCTCCATGCGAGTGTGGGTTATGTGACCACTAGGAGTGTGCCATGAGAGCATTTTCTAGCTCTATAGGACATGTGTGAGTGGTTAGCTTGATTGCTAGGCTGATTTTCTCCGGTGTGTGAGTTTATGGACTCTAGTGTGTGAGCCTTAGCCTCCATGGCTAAGTGGTGTGGCTTGTGAGAGGGCTCACTTGCCCAAGCTCTAACTCTATACGTACTCCATCATTCTGAGTGATCCAACAACCATTCCTCAGCACAAGTGATGCCCTTTCAGTCCCACATGCTTGCTGCTCCAAGGCTCCCTCTCTCCTCAAGTTCCAACACGGGAGTGGGCGTGACAGAGGGGCCTCACACTGGCACGGGACCCAACTGTCTGGCAACGCCAAGAGGAGGATCATAGCTTGCATCTGAGAGTGCACCTTCCAACCAATGGCCACGTACTCCGCTACGTGTGACTCTATCAGGTGTATGATCTTTATGTCGTTGTTGCCTTCATTGGCTTGGAGGGTGACAATCCGTTTTAAGATGAAGAACTGATTGGCAAGGTTTCTTGACTGGTAGATGGAACAGAGGTTTGACTATGATTTTGCGGCCAATATGCATCCTTGGATGTGCCCATGTTGTGGAAAATATAACGCAGACACAAGGAATACCAACGCACGCTCAGTGGGCTCCATCAAGGCCTTGGGACTCATCCTTCCTCTGCTGCACTCCTCATGCCAAATCCACGAATGCCTCCATAGTGCAAGTCGCTCTCCAGCGGCTTGGTCATGCCGTCAGCACGCATGCTCTTGGTTCCGTAGTGCTGCAAGTCCACCACATTCTTCATGAATAGGTCACGTGAGTAGTGGTAACGTATGTCAATGTGCTTCGTTCGCCGGGAGATGATCTCATCTTCAGCCATCGAGATGGCGCTCATGTTGTCTACATGTATAATCGTGGCATCCTTCTGTGGCACTGTCATTTCACCCAACAGACTGTGCAGCCAGTGAGTCTCCTTGCACAACTCAGACAGAGCAACGTACTCTGCCTTAGCCGTGGACACGGCAACACAATCATGATCTCATGGTGGCCCATGAGATGGTAGCACCATTCAAGATACACATGTATCCAGAGGTGGATTTCCGGTTGTCAAGATTTCCTCCCCTATCGGCGTCGGTGTAGCACTTGAGGCAGAGGGGGTCCGTACCTTCTTGGCCTCCAAGGACGAGGCCCATGTGACGTGTCTTTTGCAGGTAGCACAAGATGCGCTTGACTGCCTGCCAATGCTGTGGCCCTGGGTTGGCCACAAACCTGCTCACTTATCCCACAGCATAGGAGATGTCCTGACGAGTACCTACCATGGCGTACATGATGCTACCCACGGCAGACTGGTAGGGATTGTCTTTTATCTCCCTTCATTCAGCTTCATTGCTTGGCGACATTGAGGCCTTCAGTTTTGCATCGGTTATCATTGGGGTGCTGACAGGTTTGCATTCTTCCATGTGATAGTGCTTTAGTACCTGACCAATGTATCTGGTTTGGATGATTCTGATGGTGCCTGCTGCTTGGTTGTGGTGGATGGCGATCCCTAGGTAGTGCTCGAGAGGACCCATGTCCTTCATTTTTAATCTTTCGTTGAGGTCAGACTTCAGTTCACCCAGCACCTTTACAGAAAGAGAGCAGATGATCAGATCATCCACATACAGTGCAACGAGCATCAGCCCACTCCCATCATCACGCACGTACATGCTCGGATCATTTTGGCAATGCGCAAAGGGGAGACCGGTCATGAAACCGTCCATCTCTTTGTACCATATCCTTGGGGCCTGTTTCAGCCCGTAGAGTGCTTTCACCAACTAGCACACCTTGCCCTCGGAAGCTTTGACTACTTCGGGCACCACCATTAGCACTTCCTTGTCGAGCTTCCCATAGAGGAAATCTGTTGTGACATCCATCAGGTGTATCTCCAGGTTCTTTGCAGTTCTGATGGCAAGGAGAGAGCGGATGGCGGCAAAGGTTACGACGGGCGCAAACGTCTCATTGTACTCGGAGCCCGGACGTTGAGAAAACCCCTTTGCCACTACCCTCACCTTGAACTCTTGGATTTTTCCATCTTGCTTCTTCTTCACTCGGAGGACCCACTTGGATCCCACCACGTGGGCCTTGTCAGGTCTATCCACTAGCACCCATGTGCCGTTCTCGGCAATGGACGCGAGTTCGCTGTCCACTGCCTCCCTCCACTTGGCCGCATCCGGGCCATTCATCACCTCCGCCACTGTGGATGGCTCTCCCTGAGCCATCCACGACCAGCTAAGGCCTGTCCAATTGTCCTCATACCGCAAAGATGCCTTCCTTGGTCACGAACTGCGCCAGGGTGCTGGTGTGGCTTCTTGCTTTGGTGCTGGTGCTTCCACAGGTGGTGGTGTGTCATCGCCGTCATCGTCGTCAGAAGAGTCGTCAAACTCCAAGTCAGACTTGGAAGCCCCGGACGCCTCGGTATCCGCATCCATGTCACATGTTGCATCATCCTCTACAACTAATCTCCCATTCTCACCACCTGCTGGAAAAGCGAGCAAGTTATTGGGTGCTTGGTCTCCCACTCAAGCAACACTATCCACTCTCCCGCCTTGGGAGTGAGGACCGGGTCTAGCAGCTCTCCCTTTCCAAGGATGCGTTCGTCAAACACAATATCGCGGCTCCTCACAAGCTTGCCTGCTGCCTGGCCCCAAAGCCGATAGGCTTTGTGTGACGTGTTGTACCCAGCCATGTCCCACTTCTTCGAACGTGCGTCCAGCTTGCCTCCACCTTCTCCCGACAGGATCTTCACCCATGCAGTTAACCTGAAAACCTTAAGATGAGAGGCGTTTGGTTTCTTTCCCGACCATGCTTCTTGTGGGGTCTTCAGCTGCTTGTCCTGCTCCTTTCCACGCTTCCACAAGGCGATCACTAGTGTGAGGTTCAAGAGGTAGCAGGCCGTTGTTGCAACTTCAGCCTAAAAGCAAGGTGGGAGATTGGCATCAAAGAGCATGCTACGCACCATGCCGAGTTGGGTCTGGTTCATCTTCTCGGCCACACCATTGCTTTGGGGGTTGTAAGGGGTGGTTTGCTCGTGGTGGATCCCATGATGCTTGAGCCAAGGCTTGCATGCCTCCTACTCACCCCCGCTGTCACTTTGGAGCGTCTTCACCTTCTTGGACGTTTGCCGCTCTACCATGGCGACGAACTATAGGAGCTTGACCTCTCCTTGACCTCTCCCTTTCTTTTGAAGAAGTAGATCCACAACTTGCGGCTGTGGTCATCAATGAAGGTCAGGAAGTACTTGCTTCCTCTGTTAGACATTGTGCAAAAGGGTCTGCACACGTCACTATTAATCTCTCACTGTATATTCTCCTCTTGTGCTGGCCATGAGTGTGCAGGGCATGCTGGTGCAAGGAGTGGAGGCGACGCACCGTGACAGCGTGTTATCATCAACTTCAGCACAAGTGGTCGCCTCCATCCTGCCCGCATGGCTCATCATCCTCACCACCAGAGCTTCGCAACACCACCTTATGCTTAGTCTTCCATATTCATACTATTTCTGGTATCTTGCTGGAAGTGGCATAGTTTAGGCCTTTGGATGCCAAACCTACTTGAGACCTAGATTCGTGCATGTGGACAGGACAATAATAGGTCCCCTGTGAAGTGACCCTATTTAGGTGACCCCAAGGCAGTGGGAGCACTCGCGTGCACCTTTTGGGGGCTTTGGGGGTTTTCACCCTCGATAGGTTTGTCTCGCCGGCGAGCCTCGCTTGCCGGCCAATGGGTGGAGCTCGAGTAGCGAGCTTCCACCCGTAACAAGGGCACATCTTGTTACTCACACACTTGTGTTACTTTTGCTATGGCCGCCCCTCTAACCCAGACCTAGCTCGCACCATGCTTCACCATTCCTTGCACCGCATGTTGCTATGGCTTCGTGCTACTCTTTTCATGGTATCAGAGCCATGTGCGAGGCCCAAGGGTGGAGGATAGGGTCGACGCAGAGCAAAAACGAGGGCGGCCAGTTAGCGCGCGTGAGTAGATCCGCGCGGCTGCCGCAACTACAGGCCGCGTAAGGCCCCAAGCGCGTTGAACGTGCCCCCCCCTAGGCCGCGCACAGAGGTTGGGGGGGGGGGCAAAGTTAGAGAAGAAGGAGAGTGAGGGGAGAGATCCAAAGCGCCTTCACCTCTCACCCAAGGTGAAGGCGGGGTCTCCCGGCCCAAACCATGTCTGTGCAGGTCAAAGGCGGCCTGGCAGGAGTCTTGAGACCAACAGGGGTGCTTCCCGTCGAGCTACGAGCTCGCGGCAGAAAACTGGGCCCAAAGTGGGCCCGGCGAATTGCTTCCGAATTTTTCTTTGGCGACAAGCAGTGAACAGCTGAGCACGCACGACCTCTCTAGCCCCTGTTGTGTCTCCCAGGAGCTGTGAGTGCAGCGGCCTCAACTCCAGGAGGTGTCGGTGCAAATGCCAGAGCTAGCGTTGGCGTGGGTGCCGGCGCCGGTGTCACCTCCACAGGGATGACGTGGGACGACCTTAGTAAGGTCCTGTCCCACAAGGACCTGACGCCGCCGCCACTCAGCGCGCGCGACTTCCTTTCTTGGAAGGACGTATTTCTTTCGTGGGCGGCGGAGCACAGTCTTGAGGAGCACTACCTAGCTCCGCCGCCCAATGGCACAGACACGCCGATCCTCCTGAAAGCATTTAATGCTCTGGTCTGCACGCTTCCGGAAGACCAGCAATACTTCATTCCTCACTTCCGGTTTGGGGGGGAAGGGGCCGATCCAGAGAACCCCCGTAGCGGTGATCTGCGACCTCACAAGGCATGGTAGCACCTTACCACGCGCAAGGAGGAGCAGGGGATGGCTTTGGTCATTGCCCTGCGCGAGAAATTGCGCAACCTTCCTCCTAAGCCAGGGGCTCCCGTCGCTGAGTATTGGGATGCTGCCATGGACCTTCGCCGGCGCATCCTTGGCCTCGATGCCTCCTGCACTATCTTGGAATGGCTGGACCCAGTCCTACTGCACCTCGGAGAGCCATACAAAGACTTCAAGTGCGGTCTGCTCCGGAAGCTGAAGGTCGTAGACATTGAAAGTACCGACTTGGCAGAGGTGTTCGAGGAGTTGTGGAACTACAAAGATATCCTGAAGGGCGAGGCAAAAGAAGACGAGGGCGCAACACCACGTGCATTTGTGCATCACCAAGGTGGCACTATCCCCCCATGACATCAGTCCTTGGGTGACAGAGGTCGGGGCAGCGGAAGAGGCCAAGGCAGCCAAGGTGGTGGAGGTCGCGGTCGAGGAGTGGGGAACCGGACATGCAACTACTGTGGACAGCCAGGCCACTTCTGGAGAGCCTGCCCGGCCCTTCAGCATATCATGACTCCGCCCACGCAGCAGGCACGCCCGAGAGTGGGTCAGCCACTGACGCAGCCCTCTCATTCAAACCAACACCTGCATCCTCCAGCATGGGCGACTCAGCATGTGGCAGGGCCTCGTGTGCCGGCACCCTTGGGGGCGGCAACATTTGGTCCACCACAGTTGCAGCCACTCATGTATCCATCAACACCAGCATCACCTCCACTGCCGTACCAGTGGCTCGCTTTCATGCCCCCATACATCAGCGCACCAGCACCTGTCCCAGCATGGGCGCAGAGGGTGTACACCGAGACGGCTGAGCCACAGTAGCCGTTGGCTCTACCACCGGGACCAAGGTGGAGTGTGCCCATGGAGCTGCAATCACTTGAGCCAACTGCCAACCCACAGCCACCAGGTCAGAAGTTGGGGCATACGCACATTACCACGTTGCACTCATTGCCCATGCATGAATGGTTGTTTGACACCGCAGCATCCCATCACATGTCGCCGCATCGCCAGCTGTTTGTTACATTGCACGGCGCGCATGATGTTGAGGGTGTGAAGACCGGGTCGGGGGAACGGTTACCGGTGGAAGGTGTGGGGACAGTGGCTTTTCAAGCACTGGGTGGGGTGTTGTGGCTGACTGGTGTCCTATGTGTACCACGGCTGAAAGTCAACTTGTTGTCTGGGGGCCAATTAGACCAACAAGCAAACGTGACCCCACTTACACAACGACAGCGCGGCATGTTCTATGATGCAACTGGTGACTTGCTGGCTGACAGACCGCTGCACACCGACATGCTGTACAAACTGACCCTGTTTCCCTTCGTCCACTCACAAGTGAACCGTAACCAAGTGCACGTGGTCACAAGCACTGATGCGGCACACAGAGAGCTCATTCACCGTCGTCTTCCACACATCAACACAGAGACGGTTTCTGATTTCCTGAAATACACCCCCGCACATGGTCTACACCCTGATGACTGCCCACACGGCCTGAAAGCAAACACATGTCTCGAGTATCACGAAGGAAAGTCACATAGACAAACCTTCCCTAGATCTGAAACTGTCACTACGAGGCCCCTAGCACTAGTACATGCGGACCTGACAGGACCGATGCCAGTGCCGTCACTTCCGTATGCATCACTATACATCTTGACCCTCACTAATGACTACATTCATTTTCGTTGGGATTTTCTGTAAAAAAACCAAAGCAGATGCCCAGTGTGCCATTGTTGAGTGGATTTCACTGGCTGAGAGACAGACAGGCTGTTCACTGCTAAAGTTGAGAACGGACAGAGGAGGAGAATTTCTTGGTGCACTGACAGCAAAACTGAAAAAGAGAGGAGTCGTACACCAGTCCACAGCTCCCTACACTCCTCAAAAAAACGGACTGGCGGAATGATGGCACAGAATCCTTGGTGATGCATTGCGCACACTGCTGATGGAGTCCGGTCTCTCCTTTGGATTCTGGGAAGAGGCTGTGAAGTTTATCACCTGGGTATGGAACCGTATCCCACAAGGCCCATTGCCCAAATCAGTCACACCCTGGGAGCGTTGGTTCAAAGAAAAGGCTGATATGTGACTTGCCAGGGTGTGGGGAACAATGGCATGTGTCTGGTTTGCTCCACCACAGCGAGAGAACAAGTTAAGTCCACGTGGTTCGTAGTGCGTCTTTGTTGAGGTCTCCCTTGCCTCAAAGGCATGGCGGTTTTGGGATCCCACAAACCACAATTGTGTTGAAAGTCGAGATGCCTCTTTTTTGGAACACATGCCCTACAAGGTGTTCCACACACTGCACAATGCACCCTCTTTGGCCACGCAAGAGCACGAGAGCACTATCCAGAGTATGTGAGCGTGCCTGTCTTCATGCCCTCTCCATCGCAAGGCACAGCCCGGTCAGCCAGGCCACCACGTGACGATGATATGGCCAATTCCGTGCCCACTGACCTGCTGTCACCTACAGACCTGGCTAGCACGGACTCTAGTGTGAGCCAAGTACCTCCAGGTCTCACACCACTGATCCCTCCTGTTGAGATTGAAAGTGCAAAAATACCATCACCTGAACCAGTGTGACGATCCCTGCACGCTCTGCCCAGAGTTGATGACAAACAGTTCTATCACACCGTTGGCACTACAGCATTGGATCACACAATAACTGAACCACTGACCCTAGCCAAGGCTAGGGGGCGTCCAGATACTGTTGAGTGGGAGAAGGCAATGGCGGTAGAATTGAACGCTTTGTTTGAGCATGAGGTGTACGAGTTGGTGCCTCTACCACCTGGTCGCAAAGCCATTGATGTAAAATGGGTTTTTAAATTGAAAAGGAACCTCAAGGGTCTGATTGAGAAGTACAAGGCACGACTTGTGGCGAAAGGCTTTCATCGAATCCCCGGACAGGACTTCACAGACACAAACGCACCCGTGGGAAAGTATGGAACCAGCCGGTCACTGCTTGCCGTGGCTGCTCGTGAGGACTGGGACATTCACCAGATGGATGTCAAAAATGCCTTCTTGAACGGACCACTAGAAGAAGAATAGTATGTCAAACAACCAGAAGGTTATGAGGATGGAACGGACAAGTTATGGCTCTTGCTAAAAGCCCTGTATGATCTCTGTACGAGCAAGCGCCTCGGTGTTGGAGCAAAGAGACTTGTCGTATGTTGGAAAGTGGTGGGTTCACACAAAGTCTTTGTGACCCGTCATTGTTCGTTCGCTGGGATAACGCACAGCCTATTGCCCTGCTTGTCTATGTCGATGACCCACTGATTTTGTGCCCCTCACTCACGCTCATTCAACAAACCAAAGCACTGCTCACAGCGCACTACAAGATGACAGATCTAGGAGAGGCACAAAACTTCCTGGGTATGACCATTACACGGGACCGTAAAACACAAACTTTGACCCTTCATCAGGGTCGCATCATAGCTCACCTCACTGAATGGTTCCAGCACCTTGTGCAGCACCTCCCACAAAAGCACACGCCCATGAGTCCTGATTTGTATGCACACTTGCTGGATGCGCGCACCACTGACTACGGCCCTGACATAGATCCTACACTGTATAAACAGATCACCGCTAGCTTCTCCTACATTGCTTCTACAACACGTCTGGACATTGCTTGTGCAGTCAACGTGCTCGTCCAGTTCAGCCAGCAACCATGCAGCACACATCAAAAGGCACTGCTGAATCTCTTGCGTTATGTGCTGGACACCGCTGCCCTTGGCTTAGTATTTTCCCCCTCCACAGCTCCAGTCTTGGATGGGTACTGCGACATTGACCATGCGCGTGACCGTGCAGCTCGCGTCCGGTGTCAACCGAGGGGCACCCGGTGTGACGGTCACACACTGAGCCCTTCGGATAAACCTCCCAACCCTCGACCCCTTGGTGTGTTGGCCAGCCCTTGAGATATCACACAAACCTCTCCTAGTAGCAAGACCGCTGCTAGTGACCGAGGTTCCCGTCGTGCGATTCTCCCGGTGGCGTTTGCACCAAGGTGCGCTACGGAAGACCTGTAGCATCGAATGGACGTGTACAAGACAATGCTTGAAGCACAAGGTGATTTGGGCAAGGGGTGAATCCTTTAGACTTGATAGATCAGTACAAGGCAATGTACATAGTCTCTGGGTAAGATTGGCATGCCTAGAACAACCCCTAGGCTTCCTTATACACCAGCCCCTATGAGGCAGCCGAAAGATACTCAACGCTTCGAAGCCCTCTATCGAGAAGCACTCATAGAAATAACACATGCATCATGTAGTACGCGCCAAGAGCTTTCCAACGCACCAAAGAACGCCTCAATCCGTGAAGAAACGGCTAAGTTATGGCCGTTTAAGTACTCCACACGTGACGGCCGCTGGCAGCACCGCCAGCGGGGGTCATGGCCGCCCGAAGCGCCCTTGCTTGCGAATGCAGCTCTAGCCGCCATTCCGAAGTGCCCATGGACCCCAATGAACCTTGCCTCATTGGAAAAGTGTCCATCCAGGGGCGCTTTGGCTGCAGTGGGCAAGAAAGTCGCTCCGCCGTGCTCGGGGTCGAACCGGTACGTCTTCTGTTTTCTGGAGGTGCGCCTCCCACCTTTGCACGGCCGTATCTTTCTCATCCCTACACCGAATGACCCAGTTCTTGGGTCGATTTCGCACGGTTTTTCACGTAGAATACAATGGAAGTATGAATTCATGCATCTGACCTCATCATGATGACGTAATCACCGCCTCGACCGGCGGCTCCCATAACATCACCCCCCCACCTCCGAGGGCCCACTGTCCCCGTGCGCTCCTGGTACGCTCGGAGGACCATGTTGACAGGACCACCCCTGTGGAAATTGGCTTCAGGGATCCAGCAGTTGTGCTCAGGCCCATAGCCGAGCCGTTGCACCAGGTACTGCCACCCGTGACCGCGCCGACGGTGCCCGGGAATCTTCTCCACCATATACTCCTCTTCACCCTCGACCAAGACCGGTGGAGGAGGAGCCTGCCCCTGTGCCGCGAACTGCACATCCGGCTCCTTGTAGGCCTTGAGAAGAGAGGCGTGGAACACGGGATGGATCCCATGGTGGTCCGGAAGCTCCAACTCGTAGCTCACCGCGGACCGCTTCCCCTTGACCGGAGAAAGGCCCACCCACCGAGGCTTGAGCTTGTCGCTTCCCACCCCCACCAGTTACAGGTTCCACGAGCTCAACAGCATTTTTTGTCGCACCAAGAACTCCTTGGCTGTCTGGTGCTTTTCCACTTGTCGCTTCATCTGCTGCTACGCCTTGTGTAGCGCCTCGCGCACACCGCGCCACACCTCTATGAAGTCACTTGTAAACTGCTGCACTGCGGGTAGGTCTGATCCTGTTGCCATGTCTGAGGGACATGCAGGCTGCACCCCATACACTACGTCAAAGGGAGACCGCCCCGTAGAGGCATGCACTGCTGAGTTGTAGGCCAACTCAGCCACCGGGAGCTTGCATTCCCATCCCTCGCCATCCGGCTCCAAGATCCACCGTAGTATGTGCTCCATGGTCTGATTGGTGCGCTCAGTTTGGCCATCAGTTTGGGGATGGTAGGCCAATGAAAGAGCCACACGGGTGCCCAGCTTCTTGAAGAGTTCCTCCCAAAACCGGGAGGTGAAGCGCGGGTCGCGGTCCGAGACCATGCACTTCGGCAACCCGTGCAGTTTGATGACGTGTCGCAAGAGGATTTAAGCCATCTCTGCTGCCGTGACCTTCTCCGCACATAGAATAAAGTGCGTCATTTTACTGAACCAGTCCACCACCACCAGCACCATGGTGTTGTCCGTTGCATTCCGTGGAAGAACCCCCACAATATCAATTGAGATGTCCGTCCACGGACGTTCCGGCACCGGTAGCGGTTGCAGCTCCCCTGGCGCCCGCGCCCTCCGTGACTTGATTCTTTGGCACGTGTCACAGCTGCTCACGTACTCCTTGCAATCTGCTCCCATCGTCGCCCACCAATATTGGCACGCAAGCGTCTTGAAGGTCTTGTCGTGGCCAAAATGACCACTGTAGTGCGAGTCATGCGCCTCTTCCAACAACGCTTGCCGCAACGACGCACTCCACGGCACCACAATCTGGTTCCCCTTCTCACACCGCCAATACTAGCCGTCCCACGTGCACCCCTTCACCGTACTTTGAGCAAAGTCCTCGTCCTCCGCATACCCGTGTGCAAACAGGCTGCGGTTGATTGGAGATCCCGCCAGCACCGTGATCGCATGCACGCCCAAGTCTAGGCGACGTGAAAGCGGGTCCGCTGGGTTGATCCTCCCTGGTTTGTACTGGATCTCGTAGTCGAAGCCGCCTTCTAGCAGCTCCATCCACCGTGCTTGACAACGACTCAGGTTCGGCTGCGCCTTGACGTACTTGAGCTCGTAGTGGTCCGTATGCACCACATACCGCCGCGCCTCAAGGTAACACCTCCACTGCTTGAAGGCCTGGACCACCGCGAGCATCTCCTTCTCGTGGATTGGGTAGTTGAGCTCAGCCCCTTTCAGCTTCTTGGAGTAGTACGCAATGGGCTGCAACCCCTTCCCTTGCTCCTGCATCAGCACCCCGCCGATCGCATAGTCGCTTGCGTCCGTCGCCAACACATACTCCGTGCTCGTGTCTGGATGCACCAACATTAGGGCTTGACACATGGCAGCCTTCATTGCACCGAAGGCTTGCTCCTCCTTCGCACCCCACTCCCATTGGCGCCCCTTCTTGAGCAAGTCTGTCAAGGGTGCTCCATTGTCGCGTGCCCCGGGATAAACCTCCTGTAGTAGTTCGTAAATCCAAGAAAAACCTAGATGTCACGCACGCACGCTGGCTCTGGCCACTCCTTCACTGCTTCCACCTTTTTTGGGTCCATGGAGATTCCCCTCCCGCTGACGATGTGCCCGAGGAACTCCACCTCCTGCTTGGCGAATTCACAATTGCTGAGCTTGGCAAACAGTCGCTCCTTTCTCAGCACTTCCATCACCGTCCGCATGTGCTCTTAGTGCTCCTCCATTGTCAGCGAATAGACAAGGATGTCGGCGAGGAAGACGACCACGAACTGGTCCAATTAGGGGTGGAACACCCAGTTCATCAACGCCATGAACGTGGCAGGAGCATTTGTTAGCCCAAAAGGCATCACAAGATACTCAAAGTGTCCATAGCCCATCTGAAACACGATTTTTCCACATCCTCCTCCGCAATGCGGAATTGGTGGTACCCCGACCTCAGGTCCAGTTTGCTAAAGATGTGTGCGCCTTGTAGCTGGTCGAACAGCTCCTCGGCTCGCGGCAACAGGTAGGGGTTCTTCACCGTGATGTTGTTGAGCACCCGGTAGTCCACGCACATCCGCAGCTCTCCTGATTTCTTTTTGACGAACAGCACCGGCGTCGCGTATGGAGACACCGACGGTCGAACGAAGTCTTGGTCCACCAATTCCCCCAACTGCTTCTTGAGCTCCGCAAGCTCCGCGTCGCTCATGCGATTGTAAAACCGCACCGTTGGTGGCGAACCTGGCACCACCTCGATCTTGTGGTCAATGTCGTGCCGTGGTGGCAGCCCCTTTGGCAATTCCTCCAAAAAAACATCCCCGAACTCCTTCAGCACCTCCCCAACACCGAGAGGCGACTCTGGAGCCCCCGCGCCTTCCACCGGCTGCCCCTACGTTGCTTCAACCGCTGTAATCTGCTACTCTGCTGCTTGTTGTGGACGCACCCATGCCAAGTAAACCTGGCCACCCTTGGGTTTGCACCGCTTTAGCTGCTGCAAGTTGATGACACGCAGCTGCTTCCCCGCTTCCGCCAATTCCGACTCCTTCCCCTCACTCAGCCACAAAGGCAAGGTAAGATTTTTCTCGCCCGTCTTCACGACCACCTGGTTGCACCTCCAATCCACCTCCGGATTCCAGGCGTGCAACCAATCCCTGCCGATCAAGCAATCGTAATCATCCATAGGGCAAGTGTGGAACTTCATGTTGCACACCAACTCACCCACATGGACCTTGTGCTTGACGAGAGGCCTGCTGCACTCCACCACTCCGGACACCTGCCACGCCTTGGCCAACGTCCCCGACTGCCGTGCGAGCTCTAGCCTCGTCGCCAATGTGTCGTTCAAGAAGTTATGGCTTGTGCCGCCGTCTAGAAGCCCACGTAGCTTCCTCCGACCCTTGAAACTCCCCTCCGAAATCTCAAGAACCAGCTCCATGATGATCCCTGGAAACTGCCGGGTCTCACCTTCATTCCGCAACAACACTTGAGGCAGCTCCTTAATCGGCAAAAGCCTTTCAGGGCTGGTGCTGTCCCTTGCGGACGAAAGACTTGCAGCAATAGGTCGTCCCCTCCTCACTGCTACTGCCCGTTTCCCTGCTGTGCCTTGCGCTTGGGGCAATCCCGCTTGCGATGACCCTCCTCACCACAAGCCCAGCACTTGCCTCTCGGTCCTTGCTGTCCGCCCGCGCCCCGCTGCCCGGCTTGAATTGCATCCACCTCCATGGGCACAGCTTGACCCGGCTGCTCCACCCGTGGTTGTGTTGCATAGCTGGTCCGGCACGCATTGTAGCTTACCGCGTCGATGCGCTCCGCCGCTGAGACCAACTCCGCAAAGGTCCGCAACCCAAGTACCGCGAGTTCGCATTGGACGTGCGGCTTCATGCCGTCGTGGTAGCAGTAGTACGGCTCCGCGTCCGAGAGGTCATCAATCTGCGCCGCCAAGGCCATGAAGCGTGTATTGCAGTCCTGGACCGATCTGCCTTGCTTGACGTACTTGATCTTGTCACGTGCGACTCGGTTGCCGTTGAGGAGGTCGAAACGCGCCTGGAGCATTGTCTCGAATTGCTCCCACGTCTCTGGCTTCTCCGTCAACGCCCGTGCCCCAAGCTACACTTCCAGCCCTAGCGGTAGACTCAACAATGGCGGAAGCCGTGCCCCAGCCCCCAGCCCGTCCTGCAACCCAGTGGCGTTCCGCGGGCACAACGCCGACCACCACTGCAGAGCCATTCCTCGGAGTAGCGTAGGTGCATACTCCAGTCTTGTGGAATCTTCTCCCACGGGAACTCCCAACGCCGTGAAGTACTGGTTCACCATGAAGAGCCACTTGCGCACACTGCCCTTGCCGGTGTAGAACTCCGGCTCCTTTGGCCTGGGCCGCCAAAAGGCAAATGCGAATGCCAATGCAACACCCCCCAACGCATTGCTCCCTTGGCCGACGTATCTTGCCTCAACCGCCGCGTGCAGCTCCTGGTTCTCTTGACACAACTTGTCAAGAGCACGCTGGATCTCCTCCATGAGGTAGGCCTGGTCGTATGCTGCTGCCGCCATGGTTTTGGTTGTGACAAAAAAATTCTGGCAAAGTACAGTTGTGGCAGATCTGCTGCCTCCCTTGGGTCAGTGCAAAGACCGAGCGAACGTCCACGTGCTCTGATACCAAATGTCAACCGAGGGGCACCCGGCGTGAAGGTCACACTCCGAGCCCTTGGGATAAACCTCCCAACCCTTGACCCCTTGGTATGTGGGCTAGCCCTTGAGATATCGCACGACCCTCTCCTAGCAGCAAGACCGTCGCTACTGACCGAGGTTCCCGTCGTGCGATTCTCCCAGCGGCGTTTGCACCAAGGTACGCTACGGAAGACTTGTAGGATCGAATGGCCGTGTGCAAGGCAATGCTTGGAGAAAAAAGAGAGTCGGTTATGAAATGAATCCCTTAGACTTGATAGATCAGTACAATGCAATGTTCATAGTCTCTGGGTAAGAATGGCATGCCTAGAACAACCCCTACGCTTCCTTATGTACCAGCCCCTATGAGGTAGCCGAAAGCTGCTCAGTGCTTCGAAGCCCTCTATCAAGGCAACTCATACAAATAACACATGCATCATGTATTACGTGCCGAGAGCTTTCCAACATACCAAAGAACGCCTCAATCTGTGAAGAAACGGCTAAGCTATGGCCGTTTGAGTGCTCCACGTGTGACGGCCGTTGGCAGCACCGCCAGCGGGGGTCACGGCCGCCCGAAGCGCCCTTGCTTGCGAATGCCACTCTAGCCGCCATCCCAAAGCGCCCATGGACCCAAATGAACCTTGCCTCATTGGCTAAGCATCCATCCAGGGGCGCTTCGGCTGTAGTGGGCGAGAAAGTCGCTCCGCCGTGCTCGGGGTCAAACCGGTACGTCTCCTGTTTTTGGGAGGTGCGCCTCCCACCTTTCCACGGCCGTATCTTTCTTGTCCCTGCACCGAATGACCCGTTCTTGGGTAGATTTCGCACGGTTTTTCACGTAGAATACAATGAATGCATCAAATCATGCATCTGACCTCAGAATTATGACGTAATCACCGCCTCGACCGGCGGCTCCCATAACATCCGGGGTGGGTAAATGTTTCCCATGTGGAGAACTGTTGTGTCTTGGCGCAGTGCCAAACAGTCATGTGTGGCACGCAGTGTGGCTGAGGCAGAATACATAACATTGGGTGAGGCAGCGTGTGAGGGCATCTGGCTGGCACGTTTGCTTGAGGAGTTGGGTGTGCACACATCTGCTCTACGAGTGCATAGCGATAGCTCCGCCGCACGCCGCATCGCTGCCAACGATGGTGTCTTGCATCCACGCACAAAGCACATCAACATAGAACACCAAATTGTTTGCGAGGCAATGGAGCCTGGCACAATGGATGTGTGTGCCATCAGCGGCAAAGCACAGCTTGCAGACTTTCTTGCCAAGGCCCTCTCGGCTCCCGTGCTTGAGCTCCAACTACAACACCTTGGCTACATGCCTGCCGCACTCTCGTCCAAGGGGGCGTGTTAATCTCTCACTGTATATTCTCCTCTTGTTCTGGTTGTGAGTGTGCAGGGCATGCTGGTGCAAGGAGTGGAGGCGACGCACCGTGGCAGCATGTGATCATCAACTTCACCACGAGTGGTCGCCTTCATCCTGCCCGCATGGCCCATCATCTTCACCAGCATAGCTTGGCAACACCACCTTATGCTTAGTCTTCCATGTTCATGTTATTTCTGGTATCTTGCTGGAAGTGGCATAGTTTAGGCCTTAGGATGCCAAACCTACTTGAGACCTAGATTCGTGCATGTGGACAGGACAATAATAGGTCACTTGTGAAGTGACCCTGTTTAGGTGACCCCAAAGCACTGCGAGCACTCGTGTGCGCCTTTTGGGGGCTTCAGGGGTTTTCACCCTCGATAGGTTTTTCTCGCCGGTGAGTCTCGCTTGCCAGCCAATGGGTGGAGCTCGAGTAGCGAGCTTCCACCCATAACAAGGGCACACCTTGTTACTCACACACTTGTGTTACTTTTGCTATGGCTGCCCCTCTAACCCGGACCTAGCTCGCACCATACTTCACCATTCATTGCACCGCATGTTGCTATGGCTTCGTGCTGCCCTTCTCAGTCACTATGGATCAGATCCAAGACATTCTCCGCTCGTTGACCTCCTCTCCCAAACGGCTTCTTCTTTGCCTTTGCTTGGAGGTATGGTTAACACAACATACACGCTTCTCCATGCTTCATGATGCATCCTTCCATTCCATGGACTACCTCTTGCTCCTACATCTTCTATAGCGTGTTGTTGGCCACGTAGCCAAATCGCTAGTGCCACAGCTCAGCGTCGGTGTCCTTGGTTGATGTGGTGGCCGTAGCGGTCGCCAATGGTGCATCCCTTGGCTTCGGTGCCACTATCTTGGTGGCACATGCCAGTCCCTTATCCAACATCTTGGTGACTTTGGTTTGAAGCACGTAGAGGCCGTCGACTCTTGGAACTTGAAGCATAATGTTGTCTTTGGTGTACAAAATTTTGATGTCCTCATTTTTTTGTGCTACGGCTTCCTCTTTGGTGAACACTACTGTCATGTTGTTGTCGGTGATTTGTTAGACCGACAATAGGTTCGCTACGAAGGAGGGCATGTACACCACCTTTTGAAGGTTCATTGCATTCTCCACACTGTTCACATTGAACGTGATCACCTTGTCCCCTTTGCCCATGGCTTAGACAACGTCGACGTTTGCACACTTGATGCGCATGTCAGATTCAACCATGTAGACAAATCCACCCTCCTCTTTTGATGAGTGGTGGTTGGTGCCCGAGTCAAGGGCAAATTCCCCGGGCCTAAGAAGGACTTTCCCCTTCATGGACAACCCCTCATCCATCATGTTGGTGAGCTCCTTCTTCTCCTTCCCACCTTTGTTCCCGCCTTCTCTCCTAGGACTACGGTAGTCCCTAGCCCAGTGCCCAGCCTTGCCACAGTTGTGACAGTTGTCGGGCTCCTTGGATTTCTTCCCGCGACCATTGCCTTTCCCTCCACCGCCACCGCTTCCGCTGTTTCCCTGACTGGAGTGAGAGCTTGCACCTTGTCCACCGTAGTGAGAGGCGTAGGCTGGGATGTTTGCCTCACTACCACTGCGTCAAATGGACTCGTTGCGGACGTGTTCGGTGACATCCTCATACGTCAAATCTGCCTCCTTCCAACCGCCAAATACGATGATCAAGGATCCCCAGCTTTCCGGCAGCGCCATCAGAAGAATCATGGCACGCATGTTGGAGTCCAGATTCCATTCCATTTGCTGGACCTCTTACAGCACGTTGTCGAACGACCACAAAAATGCGGGTATCGGTTCTCCTTTGCTCACCCTCATCGACATCAACCTCTGGAAGATGAAGAGTCGGTTTGCTAGGGCGATTGATTGATGCACGCGTGAGAGTTTTGCATAGGCCTCGGCAACCAACGTGCATCCTGTGATGTGGGAGTATTGAGTCTCGTTGATGGACGTCACAAGTATGGCGAGAGCCATGTTGTTCTTCACCGTCCATGTTGCGAGGTCAGCCGCATCTGTGGTCACTGTCACATTGGCGGGTGCTGTCTCGGTCCCTTTTAGGATGTCAAGGTAGCCACGCACATTCATGACAATCTTAAAGTGCCATTTCCACAAGGGAAAACATGTCCCTGTGAATTCTGGCATACCCACCTCAAGCTGGGCTTGAGTCAGATCTACCATTTTTTGCGGTTTCTCGTCTTCTCTGCTTCGCTCCTACTCTGCTTCGTTGAAGCTAATGAGGTTGATGAGGTTGCTGACTGCAACCGTTGTCAAAAGTGCAGTTGGTTCCGTTGCATACCCCTCGATGGTGCCTTCATGAGAAAACAGACTCGCTGTCGTACCACCTTCTAAAGGGGTAGAGCTTTATCCCATTGAAACTCGAGGTTCTTGTCCAACATGGACAGAGCTATTCCTCGTCCCTTAGTCCGCCACGTGCGCACACCCTACCTGAAGAAGCCGATGGAGCCGATGGACCAGATGGAGCCGTCCGATGTTCGTGTCCCTGTTGTACATGTGTGCCCTGCAAGACCACGCACGAGTCGGTCTTGGAAGTGTGCTTTAGAACCATAAGTGAGGGCACAAAACCCTTTGTCTATGCGTCGGATAGCAATGGTCTAGAAAATGGGTTATGACATGGGAGGCCGCCACCCGCTCTTGGTATTCCAACCAAGATAAGATATCACCATCGAACGAGGGATCCACACTTTGGGTTCATTTGGTTTGCAACCTCACGAAGTCCGCATGAAGGTCTTTAGTGTCCACCCTTGGTTGGACACCCTGTGAGGAGTCTCAAAGGTAAGATCTGTAAATAGATGCATGCAGGACACATGCTTTTATACTTGCAGAGCATTGTTAATGCTTCTGCTCATAGTGGCTCCACGGGAACCAACCTTAGCCTATAGTCCTACTTGGCGCGTCCTCAGACCGCCGTGTGTTCTCCTCAAACCAGGCTCTAGTAAGCTTCCTAGAAGCTTCCTGTCCCATTTTGAGCCACAAAGAAAAATGTGGCCGTCGCAGGGTTTGAGCCCGCGACACTTGAGCTCCGGTACCTGTTCCATCTAGGCTACAAAGGTGTGTTTCCTATGATGATCTCCAGGGGACATACCCATTTTGGGCAATGCATTCTAGGCCTATCTCAGAATAGACCAAGGGGACGTACTCCACAGTGTACTGCATGCCTTGTCTTTTTGTGCAACCAGCCAGCTAGCCAGTGGACAAGGTGCATCCCATTCAACAGGTTCCGGCCGCATCTGGCACCTCCGCAAGGCGCTGTACGGGCTCAAGTAGTCTTCGCGCTGTTGGAACCTCGAGATATTGGCCACCCTTGAGTGCGGTGGCTACCGTCGGAGTCCGGTTGATCATGCCCTTTTCATTAGTGCCCCTACTACACCGTTTGTTGCCGCCCTCGTCTACGTGGAAGATCTCCTCATCACCTCTCCAGGTCCACAGGCTGTCCAGGATGTCAAGGATCTCCTCAAGTCTGCGTACAAGATGAAGGATCTCGGCCTTGCCCGCGTCTTCTAAGGCATGGAGATCGAGCGTGACCGTCAGCGTCGCATGCTCACCGTGCACCAGGCCGGGTACGTTCGCACTCTTGGGGAGCGGTTCACAGATCTCCTGGCCGTTGTTCCCCATGCGTCCACACCTATGACGCCTGTTGGACAGCGTCTTCTGAAAACCGCTAACCTTGCGCGGTTGGGGGAGTTGGTGGACATCAGCACCTACCTCCAGGTCATCGGGTCTCTGATGTTTCTAAGCACTACCACACGTGTTGATGCTGCTTCTGCTATCAACTTCTTATCCAAGTTCTCCCAGTGTCCGTGTCGCCTCCATCTCGAGGCGGCGTTACATGTCGTCTGCTACATCGTCTCTACACCCCATCTCGGCCTGTGTTTTCGAGCCCAACCCTCTGTCGTTGTTGATGGATACACAGACAGTGATTGGGCTCAGGACCGTGATGCGCACACCCGGTCGGGCTACATCTTCCTCATCAGTGGTACCGCGGTCTTTTGGAAGAGTGGTAAGCAAGGGTGTGTCGCAAGCAGCTTGATTGAGGCCGAGTATGTTGCTCTGGGTGCGGGTGTCTGTGAGAGCATTTGGTTGTGTCGTCTCATGCGGCAACTACGCCAGCCCATCCGCTGCATCACTCTTTGCCACGACATTGAAAGCACTCGCCACATTGCTGAGTACGATGGCATGCATCACACTAGCAAAAAGCACATCAACATCGAATGTCGCCTTGTCCGTGAATGCATTGTGTGTGGTGATGTGCGTGTGATTGGAGTTGACATGTGTCAGCAGTGTTGTGCTTTGTGCCGTTCCTGTACAGTTTACTGTGACCACTCGGCCGTGTCCATACTCGTGCAGATCCCTCAGGCAGGCGGCCCTGGTGACACCGATGCGACGACAGGCGGCGCACTACCCGTCTAGAGCTGATCGACCACTGTTCCAAAGCCCCAGATGTCACCGGGACTCCTTGCTGTGCCTTCTACGTCTTGCACGCGCCTTTCGGCGGACTGGGCATGAGGCCCATTTGCATGTTTTTGCATTGTATACTCGCTGCCAGTCGATGGATGCATGCATGTGACCAGTCCTTGCGTGCGTCTTTTGATTCTGCGCGTCTAGGTTTAGACGGCGTAGGATTCTGACATGTGTGCACAGAGTTACGCCCAAAACAGTGGTTTTGGGCCGGTTTTGGGACAGCTCTTGGACTGCCGCGTGCGACACCCGCCGTGCGCCACGGCAGGTATTTATACCCTGGACCTATCAGTTGTCATTTCTCTCTGCATATGCTATACTGAAGCATTCTGACACTTTGACTTGTGTCTCCTAGCCAAACTCTTGCCGTTGTGTGTACGACCTGTGACTGTCGTCACCGTCTGACTAGGCACTGACGCCCGGTCAGCGGCTGTGTTGCTAGGAAGGTTCTACGCACTTTCTCTTGGTATCACAGCAGTGAGACAGTTCTCACTGAGCTGCGCAGCAGAGATGCAGCAGAGCAGCAGCAGTGAGAGTCACCGCTGCAGCAGATCTTCTGGGACCCGTTGGAGACGGCCGTTTGCCGTCCGCGCACTCCACCCACCATGTGAGATTGCAGCTGCTGAGGCAGCAGCAGCAGCGCGTACCGCCACGCAGAGGTGTGTGGCGGCTGCGGTGCGTGCAGCCGCCACTTCCCCCCACAGCCGCAGCAGCAAAGCAGCAGCAGCAGAGGCGGCGGCGGCAGCCGCGCAGCAGCAGCGCAGCAGCAGCGGCCGCCACAGCACCGTGGCAGCAGCGGCGGCAACAGCAGTGCAGCAGCGGCGTCGGCAGCAGCAGCGCAGCAGCGGCAACGGCATAGCAGCAGCAACAGCATTTGCGGCGGCAGCAGCAGCGCAACAGTGGCAGCAGCAGCAGCACGCGGCGGTGGCAGCCAGCAGTAGCGCGCGGTGGCGGCAGCCAGCAGCAGCTGCAGTGCGCAGCAGCAGCGCCGCGCGCAGCAGCAGCCACCGCGCGCAGCAGCAGCAGCAGCAGCGCAGCAGCCGCTGCCACCGCTGCACACGCAGCTACGCAGCTGCTGCTGCAGCTGATAGCACAGCTGCAGCAGCAGCTGGGCGGAAGCTGCTGCACAGCTTCCGCGGAGCTGTCGTGCGCCACTGTGCAGCAGTAGAACCGTGACAAGAGAAAAGAAAAGGGAGGGGACGAGCTGACGTCAGCATTGTTGGTTGCTGATGTCATCAGGTCGTGCTGACGTCAGCAACCACTTGCTGACGTCAGCATTACAGTTTGCCAATTTTCAACCAAAAAGTCAAACGTTGCCAGCATTTCAACTCCCCGAGAAACGCAAACGGTTTTGAAATGCGGCAAACTTGACCTGTCGTCCCATAGTGAGCGGCGACATGAGTTCGCCCGACGACAAGGACAAGGGACCAGGTGATCCCTCCTCCTCTTCTTCAGGGGTATTGAGCCCTCGCTCGCAGGCCATTGAGGACCTGCGCAGCCAGCAGGAGGAGATGCGTCGTCTGCAGCGAGAGCAGACTGACGCGATCCGCACGCTGACTGAGCTCCTACGCGCTCAGCCCACAGCTCCTCCGCGGATTTCTGAGGGAGCTGCCGGCGTTGCGGCCTCCACCCAGCACTCGGGTCAGGTGCCCGTGACAGGTGCCCCGCCTGCTTCACCTCCTGGCGTGGTTTCCCCACCACCTGCGGACCTCCTTGACGACGAGCCATTCATGCCAGGCTTCGAGGATGACTCCCAGGAGCGGGAGATTCGTCTCCTACAGGAGCGCCTCCGTCAGCTGCAGACGGGTATCCGACCTCCACCCGTGTCCCCGATACGACCGTCACCTGACTTCCCCGGTGATCACCCCCTTCCAGGAGTCTTCCCCGTCTCTCGCCCTCCTCAGCCTGCGGTTGCTCTCCCCACGGAGCGGCAGCCAAAGGACTTTGAGGCACCACCTCCACGGTACATCAGCGAGGATGGATTTGACTGCTGGGAGATCCTGTTTCAGGTGTGGGCCACTTCCGAGGGAGTGTGGCCTTACTACCACAGCCCATACCAG
>SZWC01000787.1:6525-52827 GCA_023375785.1 Penium margaritaceum | reverse complement strand
GCCCCCCCCCCCCCCCCCCCCCCCCTCCGCGAAGTGCCGGCCCATTTTTTTTTTCTAAGTGTTTGCGAGGGGGTGAGTCGGCCGACCTCGACACTGGGTCGAGGTCGACTGGCCGACCCTCGACCCGGGGTGCTGGGTCGAGGGTCGAGAGCAACATTGGTCTATGCTATCTAACTCTGGCGTGGTAGTAGTTGATGCTCCCCATACTGCCTCTATCACTTTCGGTAGAGTTTTCAGGTGAGGCATGCATGTCCTTGTGTCTCCTGTCGTAGGCACGTCCACTCCAAGATCTGGTGTCACATCTGAGGGCTGTGGAGCTGTCGATGGATCAGCTGCCTGAACCCCCTCTACTACTAGAGTCCCTCCAGCATCCTCGGTAGTGATCGACTCCCGTGAGATGGCCAACGATGTTGTCGGTTGGGCTGGAACGGGAGTCGTGCATCCCTGCGTCGTCGTAGTTGACAGGCACATACACTCCCCTTCGACCTCCAGGATTGGAGAGTCTGGTAAAGTCGTTGACGTGCTCGAGACAAGGTGGGCCTGTCGTGACATGCGCAAATGCTATTGCCGAGCACGAGGTCGACTAGAGCGCCTGGCAGAAGAAGAGCAGTTTCGTGTAAGATCCATACCGACAGAGGACCATAGGATGGAAAGGATGGTCACAGCCTGCAATGGCAATTCTGATGGTGGCTGAGAAGAGTCGTCTGCAATGGCATTTGAAATTGTGGAAGAGGTGGTCGAGAGCGGAGATGTGAAGTCAGCACGAACAGTGATAGCCCGATTGCTAAGGTCCTTCACCATTCGCATTAAACCCTATAGCCCATAGCTCCGATGAGTGGAACCGACGAATCCGGCAGGTCCCAATGCTATGGAGGATGCAAAGAATCATGTGGTCGAAGCCAAGGTGGGCGCCAGCTTGGAGGACGCTGTCGGCATCAACGCCACTTGTGACACCCATCACCACAGTAATAGCAAGCAAAGATAGCTGGCTGGTGCTAACGCAACATTGCGCTCATATTCCTCAAACACCACTAGAAGCCCGTTGTTTTGTTGGTTTGCTTTTTCTCACCATATTCTTTGGTGATTCGTCAAATGACCCCTCACCTAGGAGTTCCTCGACTTCCCCCTTATTTCGGGTGTGGTGGTTCCTTTTTTCCCTCCATATATGGTGTTCTATTTCTTATTCACCTTTTATTTCTGAATTCTCTGGTCAGTTTTGTTGCATGACAAATCACCAGTGAGTTACTAGACTGTTCCCCTCTACCAGATGCAACAATCCTTACTATTTTTTGTTTTCCTTGCCAACCGGCTCTTATCTGGCGGTCGCACCCACAAAAACTGTGGGTGCAACCATCAGCACGCTTGTCGGCAATCGCCGACCTTGGGCAAGCAGCATGGCTTCCGTGCTGTTGAGCAGAGGCCACACAACACTCACAACTGCTCCTATTGTGTCTGCTGTGACTACTACTGCTTTGGTGCTACTGCAAATTTTGTTGTCACGTTGGTGCAACAATTCCTATTGCTGGTGCTTCTTCCGCGCTCCTACTACGCATTGTTGCCACGCGCTGCTACTGCTATTGTTTTTGCTGCTCGCTGCTGCACGTTACTACATATCTTTGTTGCTAGACGCTGCTACTACTGCTTTGTTGTTGCTTCCTTGCTGTTGCTATTAAGCTATTCAAACTGATGTAGCACCTTGCTATTGTAGCTGTTATGAATATTGCGGAGGTTGTTATTGCTACTGTACACCGCCATCCACGCTATCATCTACTACTGGTATTGGTACTTCTGCAAGTGCTGCCATCGTGCTGTTCTTGCTGCTACAATAGCAGACGCTACTGCTACTACTTCTATCACGCTTCTATCGCTAATGCTACCCACTTCCGACCCAACTTCCAACCCAACATCCAACCCAACCTCCGACCCAAGTTCCAACCTAACATCACAACATGTGCTACGGGTGCTGCTACGGAAGTTGCTTCTGCTACTCACCTCTAACCCATGACTACCTACAACTCACAGCTACCTACAGCTCACGACCAGTGGGGAGGAAAATATATGGAAATTTCCTTCCCTTTTTCTTTTCCACTTTTATAGAGGAGCTGCCTCCTCTGGTCCTACTCCGCCTGTCGCCCATTAGTACCTCCTGCTTCACCCAAGGCTTGCACTTGTTGTTGTCTCACTGGTGTAGTGATGACTACTTGTACATGCTACTACTGCTTGCGTCGTGCCATGTGGGACTTCCTCACACTGCCATAGACCGATTTTTGTAGCACCACAGCCGACACGCCCCCCTGTGCTCTGATACCATGACATGATTAGGACATACAGGCCCATGTCAAGCTGCCATGAACTCTGGGTGTGAGGGGAGACAGTAAAGGTAAATTCTGGCTAAGTGTGGAATGCATAAAGAACAAGGAGAAAGTACAATGAGTCCTTCTGAGAGGTTATGTATTGGGGACAGGCAGCTAGCCCGCCTGTCCCCAATGGCTTGTCATCTCTGACTTGTCACACCAAAAGGCACAAACGGGAACTGCCGAGGCAAAAGAACGTGAAACCACACAAGAGAGGTCTCCTGAGACACCGGAACAATCCAACATGTGCCCGGGTCTCGACTTGCAAGAATAGATGCAGTACACCCAAAACACATCTAGGCTTTATGCTGATATACTAGCACCGCCGACAGGCCAAGCAAGGAAATTTTAGGCCTCCCGAGACGTTGGTACATGTTATCTAACGTCTGGGTCTGAACCACATGCAAGTTGCATATGTTTAAGAATAGTTAACAACGACTCAACCAATCAGTGTTTGGTCTTCTGAGTTACTGGTACAAACCATCGTGTACTTGCATCTCGAATGTAGAGGGAATGCAGAACCTATTAGAGCCAACATGTGTCTGAACATCATGGGGTCTATAGGGGCACTGGCACAAGTGCCTGGGTCTTGACCAAAGAGAAAACTCTACCAGTCATGCATGTGTGAACTAGGTTTCTAGAATGCACCATACATCACACAGAACAAGCAATGTAGCTGTTGGAGCCTCATCGGAGCAAACTGAGAAGCTCTTACAACACAATCCTATCTATCACTCAGAGAAGGTCAAGGCACATACACCAACAACAAGAAAAACAATTTGTGCCATGGGGGATTTTCTGAAATCATGACAGACAGGGGGAAGAAAAAATAATTAACCAAAATTGTTTCATGGAAAACTAAACCAGAACGCAACGGATAGGTATAGATAATGGAAGAGGTGGAAGTCAATGTACCCTACCATCTAGCACTCGTAACCTCAATGAACCAAAGATGAATTCCTTTGATCGAGGCTTGAATGGATAAATACACTTACTTCTTTTACTTAAAAGAAGAGTACCCTCTGTAGATTAATGACTTTATACCCATGTTTAGCGTCCAAACCTATTTTCAACACCGATTCTCATCAACGCAATGTGACATGCATACCTCGTGGGACTAATGACGTAAGCATGGTCATCAAACAATCACAAAAACCTCTTTTATGATGTTTGTGATTGTTCCAACTGGTGGTTTTTGTGCGGTTTGCATGGGGGGTCTGGAACTCCCCACGTTTTTGAATGGAGCCTGTTGAGCCGCGCTATAACTAGGCTTAGGAGCCAACGCAAAATGAAAACCCTAAAACCTCAAATACATGTCTAGGTGCGGTTTAATTAGGGTTTGCATGTGAAAACGATGGGTTTACGTGTTCGGAGATAAACAACGAATGCGTTCGCTAGATCTTATAACTGAACGTTTCGCTTGATCGCAATTGAGCGCTTGTGCGCACTTCGTCTGCACAACACATGGAAAACGGTAAATCAATGTATGGATTTCAAGTGTTGATGAAAAAGAGGTCATCGCTCGACCACAATTTTCACATGGGAGCAATGAGCAGTCCATGACGAGTGACGGTGACTCACGGACAAAATTGTTGTTTCCTATCCATCTTTGAAAGTGGGGGCACTCTCTTAATGTGTTGTTCAAGG
This sequence comes from Penium margaritaceum, assembly GCA_023375785.1. Classification (NCBI taxonomy): domain Eukaryota; kingdom Viridiplantae; phylum Streptophyta; class Zygnematophyceae; order Desmidiales; family Peniaceae; genus Penium; species Penium margaritaceum. The sequence continues at coordinate 48,826 of SZWC01000787.1, read as the reverse complement.
TGGGGGCATGTGACCAATTGAACTCTTGAACTATTCAACGTACTCTAACCAAATGGCCATGCACTTCAGAATAGATGTTCATTCACACATCGTCAAAACCAAATGTAAACGATGTCGAGAACCTTGAAAAGTTGAATACATGGCATGCCCCATGCATTGCGATTTAACAAGATATGCCCCGAGATTGAAAACAACATTCAAAGAGCAATTCAAGTCGCTCTCCACCGCCACCCTTCATGGGGTCATTGCTCGATTACGATCAAGTGAAAGTGTCTTTTTCGAAATTTTCAGCACACATGCAAATTCACTAGGGGTGAAAATGCCGATCCCCCTCCCTGTTTTGTCATCCATTATCCTCATATAACCCTCCGTCAGAATGATAAGCCCCATCCATCCCTTTGTCGGAAGGATAAGCCCCATCCACCCCTCCGCCAGAACGATAAGCCCAATTCGCCCCTCTGCCAGAACGATAAGCCTCATCCGCCCCCTCCGCCAGAACGATAAGCCTCATTCGCCCCCGTCCTAGAAAAAAATTTCCGATGTACCCCTTGGTCGGTGTTGAACATCGAACCGTCAAAAATCACGGAATATAAGCCTAATGTACCCAATGTTTATGGTGTGACTCAACCCGACCATCGGAACGGAACCCCACCGTAGACACCTGCTGGCGAATGTAAATGCCTCGGTCTGGGCAGAGGCTCAGCATGGTACTTGTGAGTGCACCTCCTTGCTTCAGTGTGCGGTCGGCTGCACATGACGGGTCCAAATGTTGAATGATGCATTTCAAATACACGAAGCGGTATGGGCCACAGTCATATTTTTTGCGATGTCAAACCCGTACGTATGCTCAGCATATGTAATGGTTATGACCGCAATCGAGTTCCTCCTCCCTCACGTACTCATGAGTACATTGAACAAACCCTTTTCCGACATGTCCCATGTTGGAGATACACGTCCTCTACCACCGCTGCAGTGCTGGGCTGGTTGCCCAAATCCAGTGCACGGTCCTTGGGGAACCGTGACATTCCTCTCCCCCCCCTCCTCCCATAGACCACGGCAATGCGGTGGCCGAGTGAGCAAAGATAAAGCGTGCATGGGACATCATCAACCCAAAAACACCCGCAGACCCATACACCATATCTTGGTTGTTGGGCATGCGGGCACCCCATGCCCGCCCGATGTACGACCCACCGAATTGCGAGCTATGGGTCTCGGTGTGGCCAATTCCATGTTCGCAGATGTGACGATGTACAACGTATGGCTATGTGCTACATAGAGGTTGCCATCGTCACCTTCTCCTCGGTGTTATTGAACACTAACTGCAGGTCATTTGAGTTCAATTCTCTTCACATGAAATGAATAAGTTACCATCCCCATTGTGATTGTTTTTTGTCAAAAAATTGACTGAATGCCCTCTATTACGTGCTATTTTTAAACAAATTGATGATCAATGTACCAGCCACAACATGATATTTTAGGGCTTATCCGCCTTCTACCTCACTACTTATGACCACAATGTCTGTTACATCAGACACGTACTGAACAACATTGCATAAGCATAGGCCTAGCTTCATACACATGCAAAACAACCTTGTTGCAGACGCAAACTAAGCAACCTTGTATACTCAAGAGTCTTGTCTGTAACATGCACGAAAGATGAAGAATGTGAATGCATGTGAAGTTGATGTTTTCAGTTGGATAATAGAGAAGACCCTAAGGCTGTTATAATGGAGAGTGAAATTCATTGTTAATGTATGTTGGACATCATTGATGCTCTTCTTGTGTCACTTCTGTCAAATGAAGTTTAGGTTATGTTCAAGACATGTACAGAGGATATCCTGCCCATTGGAAGTTTCTTCTTCTTACACACAAGGTGGAAATGGAGAGGGTTCAAGTCACATACATCCAGTTTTCAGAACTATATAGCTGATATACTATTGTCGCGCACAAAGTAACGCATGTGACAATGCCGCACAACAAATAACGCATATGAAAATGTCGCACAAAAAACAACGCATATGACAATGATGTACATAAAATAATGCATATGCCAACGTTACACAGAAGATACCTTAGGAACCCAGAAACGCTAAAAAAAGTCATGTCCCTACCACATACCATGTAGCATTGATGCATGACATGATTATTGTCATTCACTATGTCTTAGACGGATGCACCATTGCACTTTTTTCCATGTCAGGTCCAGAACACATATTGTGATCGAGCATGAAGAAAGGGGTGGGTGGCTGGTTGATTTTGTTGCTGAGGCTGGGCGGATGGTTGCTTTTGTACTGCATTGTGGGCGGATGGTTGCTTTTCTTCTGAACCATGGACGGATCGTTGCTTTTCTTTGAAACGACACACGGATGAGAGTCACACTTTGCGTTTGGGTTCGGTCACCATATACAAAGTTTCAGAACTATATAGCTGATATGCGAAAGTCGCGTACAATGTAACGCATGTATCAATGGACCACAGGAAAACAACGCACGTATCAACGCCGAGCAAGAAAGCAACCAGCCGCCCACGCGGTAAAAAACATTACCCATCCGGGAATCGAGAGAAATTAATAGCTCCGTAGCCCATGCACTATTTTCTCAGACGTGAATACTAACGGAGCGGAACCCCTGTGCCCAAGCGCAGGTCCGTCGCCAAACCTCCGACGAAGGTTCAAAAGATGCAACTTGTGGAAAAAATACTCTGTAGAAAGCATGTTGTATAGGACCTAGGTTTGATGTAAATCGTTGCAATTTTGTGGATCATTTGCATGAAGGACATGTGTGCGTGAAGGCATTTGGCATGTGTCATCAGATATCTTTCCAATGAATGGCATCGCGCCCCTAGTGACATCCGAGGAGGTCCTCATCAGTGTTGCTGACAAGGCAGTACGCCAACCGCCACCTCGCTGACGACAACAACCCCATTTGATGTGACGTAGTGGAAAACGTGCGGAAGGCCAACTGTTGTGCGAACCGAGGTCATAAAGGCAGTTCATAACGTAATTGCAAAGCGATTGCAAATTGTCGTTCATTACGTTCAATTCAATCCCCGTCCATGGCGTCCTCGCATCACTTGTCGCTGAAGGGTCGTCCATTGCCGCCGTTGGAGAAATGGGCGGGAGATGTGGGCGATGCCTGCCACATGGACCTGTATGATGCGTGGGTCGGATGGGTTAACATCAAGCGCATGTGGGACTCAAATGGACTTGGCTCGTGTCCTGCAGACCCATACAAAATGTGCACGCTCATGGGTGTTAAATCGCCGCATCACCGTCCTGCATGGTGCCCGCCTCACTGGCAGCCATGGGTTCATCCGGACCCACTGTGGTGTGCAAGATTGTAGAACGGGAAACATTTGATAGGACAAAGAATGTACCAGACACGTTTCAATGCTGAACCACGGCTCGTCGTGAACTTAATAAGTCACGAATTCTGCGTTTTGTACTTCTCTTGTACTGGCACAGTTTTCACGTGGAAACATGTGTTCTTCGGATCCGCTGAAGCTGCGAGGTTATCTGATGCCGCCGCTCCAGTTATGGGATGGAGGACTGGATGCTCCTCAGTTTGGTCCATGGGGACAACTCTTTCCTTCACGACCCCGTATGGACCAGTTTGATGCATGGGTTGCGTTGAACAACATCAAGAGCCTCTGGGACTCCAACAATTTGGGGCCCCCTCCAAGTGATGCATTCGACATGTGCCACATCATGTGTGTGCAGCTGCCACATTGCCGTCCCATCTGCTGCCCACCACACTCGCAGAACTGGGTCCATCCGGATCCTTTATGGTGCACCAGACTATGACCACTTAGGTCGATTTAGGACCGGGTACTTTGCTTATCTTGTCATGATCTCTTGTACCTCAAGTAGAGGGTACTAGAGTAATTTGTTGGTCCCATTTTAAATGCATATGACAGATACCACACATATTAATGCACTAGAAGCTGTAGAATAGGAAACACATAAAATCAGTGTCTTTAGTCAGTAACAAGTGTGGTCATGCCGAATGTGACTATCGGACATGTGCGCATAGCAACGTGTGGACTATGTATTGAAACTTAAGTGGGTACGCCTGTTACAAGTAAGAATCATGTAACATGTCCTGTACCCGGTAGGTCATGTATTTTTCCATACCTTTTTTTCCACAATTGCCTTGTGTCTTTAGACATGGCGAGCATGAGAAGCACCAATGTCAGTCTTCCACCATTCAATGAGGGAATGAACCAAAGGTTGGGATAATGTTTGCAACAATAGTTTATGCAGCGTGCACGTTACTCGGAAGGACCAGGCTTGTCGTTCACTATCCACTAATGCATTTGTGAGGGTAGCATGTGGATCCACCTAATGATGTCACACATGGGGCACAAGCGCACAGAACTGCCAAAAGCCTCTGCACAATCAGGATGAATGACCGTCATATCCTCAACTTCTTCAACAGCATCATAAAATACATCTTCCCGAGTGTACTCCGATAGAGCATCCATGTGAAAGGGTTCAGGGCAAATGCTATAGTACAGCAAGACCTCTAAACACCTCCCGCCTGTGTGCAACCTTGACAACAAAGAACATGTCCCAGCTCCACATAGAAGTGAAGTCAACATAGGTAGTGCTGTTGGGGAAACCGTGCACTCCATTGACAAATGGTGCAACTGTCCGAGAGAAGTACAAATGACCTTTTTCGCAGCTTGTATACTTTCTTAGGAAGCATGGGGCACCTTTGTGGCACTAGCCTACAGTTCATGTCTTCCTTGGTACATTACTGCAACAACTTTGGCTCCACGCACTTGTGCACTTCTAGTTTCACCATAGGAAGAACGTGTACATGGGAAGGTTATTGAATGAAAATGTGAGGACACGTCAGAACGGAAACAGTGGCCTAGGAATCACAGCCACCCCTAACACAAGCACACGAGCTTCTTCATCAAAAGACTTAGGCTGCCCACTGCCCATGTGGAGCACACCGTTAGCCCAGGACTTGTATGTGCTTCTAGATGTGGCCTGAGGTGAAGGAATACTCCCCTGCACAGTGACATGACATTGTTGTTAGCAAATGGATGATGGTGCCGCCGTCAAATGAAGACTTGCACATCAACATTCGGACAAGACTAGTGGAAAACATCACCTTAAATCCCAAGGGCATCCATGCCTCTGACTGTGTGGCTCCCGACTTCTTCCTCTGCTTCATCATACGCGTTGTCTTCTCCTACATTGTCTTCTTCCGCCTCTTCTCCTGTGTCACCCTCTCCGTCGTGTTCCAGTCCACAATGCTCCTCCATGAGTCTGGCACCTTCAGCGTGGTGCTCTTCCTGTGTGAGCAGTCCGGTCTCTGGCTCCACCACATACCCTAGGGAGTCCTCACTGCCACTGTCGGACACGTCATCAAAGTTTTCTACGGCTGCCTCACTAACCTCCTCGTCTATCGAGGACCCCCTGGGGTCCGCTTCAGGGTCGTAGTCCGACGCATCACTGTCGACCGTTGATGCCCCTTCTTCTCTCCCTGCCCCTTGTTTTGTCTCTGCACGTGCACCTCGTCCTCCTTCTACTGCCTCTCATTCTGCTCTTAGCGCTGCTGCTGCTTTGTGAGGCCGAGGTGCAGCAAGGTTGGGACACCTCTTCTTTGTGTGCCCCTTACGGCCACACTTCAGGCAGATAAAGATTCGTTTCCGGACAAGTGCAGGCTCCATGCGGGCAGTCCTGCCCGCATGACCACAGCCCCGCCGCGGACCTGGTTGTCCCCAGCCAGATGGTGCAGGTTGATAGAGTTAGGCGGCGCAGAGTGACGGCATGGGGTTGGCGTAGGTGAGGCTCCAATGCCTCACTGTGTGCCCGCGGCTCACGTGCGCACTCGGGTCTTCACCCACCTCCATCATGATAGCACAGGCATGCTGGCATGGCTGGCCAAATTTGTGCCACCGACAACACTCACAGTTTCCCATGGCAAGGTCCACGTGCCGGCAAACGTTCGTTGGGCCACGAACCATTGCCGAGGACGGCCCCTCCATGATGACGTCATAGTCACGTGCAACTGCAGAGCTGTGAAGCAGGTGTTTTGCTCGAGCCGGGGCAAGAGTCTCATTGTAGTTGGCTATCTGTTCACGTCGCTGTGCCATGATGCCCTGCACAAAGTAGTACACTTGCAGGAAGCAGTAGAAGGGGTAGAGCTTGTAGAGGGTCCTTAGACGGGCGTTGAGCGACTCTGAAGTGTTGCTAGTGATGTGCCCCCCCTCGAGGAACAGAGCACATGTATGAGGTCCACTTTTGAAGAGGGATGGAACCCTGTTCGTCTCGACCTGGGATGAGGTAGTCCGCAGCACGTTTGCTTGCTGCCCGCAGGTGACGTGCCGCTTAATGAGACTGCTCATGGGTCAGTGCACGTGTGCACTTCCAGGCCTAGTACGCCTCCTTCTTGCCAAACTTCTCTTCGATGTTTCTACGCAAATGCCAGGTACAATAAGTGTGGGTAGCGCCGAGCAAGTGTCTTACCAGAGCCTTTGTCTGGCCAGCTTCTCTGTTCGACACAATGACTACACCTGCAGTACAAGCAGTGGGGTAAGCTTGTACCAAATTCTCGCAAAACCACATCCACATTTCCTCGTTCTCACTAGACACGAGTGTCCATGCCATGGGGCATGCGTGGTCATTTGCGTCAAAACATTTTGCGACCAGCATCACTTGCTTTTGGCTGTTCTTCAGGAATGTGCCATCCATTGTCATGATCCTCCTGCTGTAGTCCCAGCCAAGGCGGGTGGCCCCAGGCGCCACAAAATCCCACTTGAACTTGTTATGTGCATCCTGCTCCGCCACAGCATGCATTGCCAGATCAATGCATTTCACCTGCACGTTCAATGAACAATTTGTGAGACTTTGAAGGAGGGAAGTGAGAACACAGGTGAACAACAATGCGAGGTCGGCGATGGCACTTACCTCCTGACACAACGCCGGAAACATAGCCCATGATTTCGCCTTGGCGCCCATGTGTTGGGCCTGTGCCATAGATCTTGCACCATACAGCGTACTGTTGGCCACCTGAATTCCCGCGGCATCCTTGATGATTACTCTGAGTGTGGCCGGAGGTGTCATCAGATCCTGCGCCATTTTCTGCAATATGTGCCGTACAATCCACCTGGTTGTTCGGGCAGGGCTCCTACGGCCAATAGTCGGCGTGCAGCGATGGCCTTCTGTGACATGGGACAGTTTGACCGCCCCTAGCTTTAAAGAGACAATCGTACGGACGTTCCATGCATATCCACATGTGACAGCCTCCACGTAGTGTACGTTGATCCGTCCACGCTCGTTGCGCACCCACTGTAGCCCGAAGCGGTTGGCTACCGCGTAGTCTTCGATGGCCGCCTTGCAGGCAGCCATGTTGCGGAACTTTCTGCCCTCCACGAGGTGGTCACCATCTGCCTTTCTTTTCTTGGTCGTACAGTCGGAGGAGGTGTTTGACGTTCCTAAAAACAGGCAGGAGATATAGTTGGCTGAGCGTATTGGTCACATGTTAGCGCATCGGGATATGTGCAAAACCACCAAGTAAGAAAGGACACCCGACAACATCTGCGTAAACAAGTATGAAGACCGCACAACGGCAAGAGCGGAGATGCACCTTAGCATGAAGTTCATGTAAGTACAAAACGGGACACACAAATTACCAGTGGAGCCACTAGGATAGAGTACACAGTGCCTTGCCCACGACTGTGTGTATGGTGGAGCCTCGGTCTGCTCCGGGGAGCGTGGCTCCATCCGAAACAACCGCAGGTTCACCGCAACTTCTTCTTCCAAACGTCTTTCCTTGTCCTCATAGTCTCGATCTCTGTTCAGCCGGAAGAAGACTTCCTCCTTGGTACCTGATTCACGGTTGAATATTTCGTGTGCCAGACTTTGGAGCTGCGCTGGAGGATGTGCTGGATGAACTCCGTGCTCGGCAGGGTGATAGGCTCATTTCTGAGGTGGTGGTGTTGGGGGTCGTACTACGGGTCGGGCAGCGGGTGGTGCAGCGGGTCGTACAACGGGACGTGTAGCGGGTCGTACAGCGGGTGGTGCAACGGATGGTGTAGCTGGGTAACCAACACGTGGTGTAGCGGGTGGTGCAGCGGGTGGTGAAGCAGGTGGTGCAGCGGGTGGTGCAGCGGGAGGTGCAGCGGGTGGTGCAGCTGGTGGTGTAGTGGGTAGTGCAGCGGGAGGTGCAGTGGGTGGTGTAGCGGGTGGTGCAGCGGGTTGTGCAGGGGGTGGTGCAACGGGTCCCGCAGCGGGTCGTACTGCGGCTGGTGCGACAGTTCGTCCCGCGCGTGGTGCCGCGGGTCGTGTAGCGGGTGGTGCAGCGGCCGTCGGCTCGGCGGGTAGTACACCCGGCGGTGCCAGAACCATGCCAGTGGGGCGCCATCCCGCAGGGGTCCGTGGGTTCAGCCGTCCAAGGTTGCGCCGCCTTGGGTCCGAAGGGCCAGACAGAGTTGTGGCGCCTGTTGCCGGTGAGGGCGCATGACGGGGAGGTAGCGGCCATGGCAGGTGAAACTGAGCCGCCATGGGCAAGCCCCCCTGGCCGGTGGTGACAGCCCATCCTCGTGTAAGTGGGCCTAGTGGTGGTGAGAGTGCGGCAGTTGTAGAACGTAGTGCCTGGGCACATGAGAGGGGTGGGCGAGTGGGCGGCCTTGTGGAATCTGTGCGCACCGGTCGAACAGAGGCAGGAGCCTCCGCTGTTCGGGCAGTGCCCCAGTTCTGGGGCGACATAGTGCCAAGAATGGGCACATTGGCATTTTTTTAGTACAATGTATGCCTCACGTACCCTGCAATTTGACTCATCTTGCTTGATCAGGAGAGAGAGAGCGCCATGTTGAGGTTCCACTGTGAACACACCAAACCCTGGCATAGTCGCACCTCGGCACTGGAGAAGCCAAAATGACACACACACGGGGAGGGGGGGGTCGCTAGCCTTTGTCCATGCTCACGCTGACTCTGGCTTCCACCAACGCATGTCAGGGACCATAACAACGTACATGGAGAGGTTATGCAGCCAATCCTCATGCAGTACACGCGTGCGACAAGGGACGAAGGTGACTCGAGCGCCTCCATTTGCACACATGCAGGTTTGGCAGCCAAGCTAGCATCTGCGCATGCAGGCCGTGTTTCTTCCACCTTATTGTTTACGAGTGTACATAACGTCAGCATGGAAAACGAGAAGCAACAAGGAAGCCAGTGGAAGAGCTCTATTGTCATGGAAAAAGAAGTACCCCTTCTCTTTTTGACCGAGCGGATCGCTGAACCAATAATTTTTGCGTATATGTGTACACATTCACAGTCCCATTCAACGTCATGCAGCATCTCATTGTACCGACTGCGGAAACGAAGCTAGAAAATTGATTTCACTGAAAAAAAGAAACATCAAGCCCACGGTGCAACACATATAATGCAGGTAGTCCTTGATAAGTGAAAGTACCATGGGTGGATGGATGGTTGCTTTCCCGGAGAGTGACAGGCAGATGGTTGCTTTCTTTCCGAACGACGGGTTGATTGTTGCTTTTGTTCAGAACAATGGGTGGATGAGAATCACACTTTACGTTTTATGGGTATCTGAGCTATTTCACCCTTTGCGTTTCATGGGTACGTGAGCTATTTCACCCAAATGAAAAATGAACCTTTGGTACGTGTAATCCATGGTCCACCATCATTGAAAGTCACAGGAGAGAATTACAATAGGAATGACTTTGGGAAATTTCCACGAAGCAAACATGGATCACGAATGACTACACACAGTGGAGGTTGGATAGTTGATCTCTTCAAGCAGCTCATGACTCAACCCTTGGAGGAATCGGACAATGTCACACACAGGACATAGGTGCTCCCATGGCTGTCAGTGTTCAACATTGTAGAATAAGTCCGTCTCGCGATCCGAATCTTGGCCGCCATGTCTGCTTCTTGAAATGAACACACCACTGTCTCCCTCCGCACATGCGATGAACTTGTCCCATTCAGCCGACCCCTAACCCTCTGCCGCACCCAAAACCCCCCATTATCTCCTGGAGTCTAAGCCTTTGGGATGAATGGTTGGCTCAAATTCTAGGGTCCAGCACAGTTCATCCTGCACAACAAAAAAAAAATTATCCATTAAGCCAGCAAGGCAAGGTACGAATAGGCAATGAAAAAAGACAATTACAATGCTTGAACACAAACAGTGTACAGACTCACCTCACTCTGCCTCCTCTGGCTCGTCTTCGTACGTCTCCTACCACTCCCTCTCCTCCTCATCCGACTACTGGGTGTGCTCTTTCTACGTCACCATCTCACCATCATCAGCAAGAGGAGGGGAGTATGCACCGGAGTCATCACTTTCAAAACCATAATCCTTATCATCTGGGTCATCCCGAGGCTCAGCCTCAGGTTCGTACTCCATGTCATCACTGGCATACTCTACAAGTGGTGGAACACCACCCATGGAGGCATTGGCATGTGCCTCCAGGGCAGCTGCAGCACGCTGTGCAGCCGGAGCCAAACCACCATCATACTGTGCTATAGCCTGTGCAGGGCTCAGTGCATGAGGGTTTTTGCACCGGGTCTTGGTATGTCCCTTTTGCCCACAACGGGGGCAAATGAAGTTCTTCTTGCGCAACGTCTTCCGGTCTTTCCTTGCCTTGTGGGGGCGGCCCTTGTCACGTCAAGGACCTAGTTGCAGCCAGACAGGTTGCACTGGCCGTATGTTCTTCACGACTGGTGAGGGGATGGGATTGCTGTATGCACGCCGGAATGCCATGCGGGTGAGACCAGGGTCAGCTATTTTCTCAGTGTTGATGCGGTTGGTCAGCAAAAACGCGCACGCATGCTGACATGGCAGGCCGAACTCCTTCCACCTGTCACAACTGTAGGACTTTTTGACCAGGTCCACTTGCCGCGGACTGTTTGTAGGTCCCAACACCGTGGCTGTGTTGGGGCCCTCCTCTGTCACGACGTACTCACGTGCCACTGCGAGGCAGTGGAACAGTCAATCTGCCTGTGCTGGTGCCACCAGAGTTTTCAATACTGTTGCCTAGGCACGACGGGCACAAAATTGTCGCTTCACAAAAGGGTAGATTCTCACGAAGCAGTGGTACGGGTAGAGCTTCCGGTGTGCTGCAATGCGCGGGTTCCAACTCACAGACGCGTTGGAAGTGGTGTGACCTCCTCTGCCCAAAGGGTAGTGGAGGCAGGTCCACTTCTGCAGAGGTGCCTCCCCCGACCACTTCCCCATCCTCCCCCTCCCGCCCAAACAGGTATGCATATGCTGATGCACTCACTTGATGCTGGTGGGTTGTGGCCTTCTCCCAGTGCTCGACATTGAGTGGGTGTACACACTTCCATGCCCAATGGGCTACCTTTTTCCCGTACGTGGTGCAGACATTCTCATGTATGTGCCAGGCGCAGAAGGTATGAGTGGCACCGGTGAGGTGCTTTTGTACGGCCTCCTCCAGCCCCTTCTCCTTGTCTGAGACGATGCATGATCCAGCATTTCCAGCAGTGGGATAGGCAACTGCAAGCTGTGCGCAAAAGAAATTCCATCCCTTCTCATCCTCTGTCGGTGCCAGTGCCTAGACCATCAGAACTGCATGGTCACAAGCATAAAAAAATTGGGCAAGCAAGAGGACCTGCTCATGACCGTTTTTGAGGAAGGTGGCGTCCATGGTCACAATCTGCCGACTGTGCTGGAATCCAATTATGGAGGCTACAGGAAGGTACCGTTGGCATCTTTGTGGGCCACGGCGTGTGTACCTGGGTCCATGCCTGTTAGCTACCTGCAGCACGTGGACATGCACATATGAAATGAAGGAAAGGAAGGGGTGGTATCTCTATGGAAGGGTGTAAAAAAACAAATACCATGACTCACCTCTTCGACGTAGGAGGAAAAAAGGTTCCACGCGTGAGTCTTCTCGTCCATCAACTTCTCTTGGGCCTGTGTCTTGGAGATGTACAGCGTATTATTGGACACGTTCGTGCCGGTCCTTTCATGGAGAACCTACCGCAGGATTCCAGTTGATGCCGTGGGGTCACGCTACAGGGCCTCCAAGATCTTGCGGGCCACCCACCCCTTCTACCTCGTTGGATTGTCGCGGCCGATGCTAGGGACGCACTTGTGGCCGTCGGCATAGTGGGACACGACAATGTGTCCGAACTTGCTTGTAACACTGGAGCGGAGGAGCCAGGCACATCCCTTGTTCTTGGCTTCCATGCACGTCACGTGCATCCTTGCAGGCTCACTGCGGATCCACTTTAGACCAAAGCATTTATCGACCGCGTAATCATCCACAAGTGCACAGGCCATGTCCATGTTGTCCAAGAACATCCCCTTCTTCAGTTCCTTCGGGATCTCCTTGCGCTGCGTTAGGCTGTGACACACTTCTTCATCGGAATCTCCTCTCCAAAGATGCACATAACATTACACATAACCAGTGTGTCAAGAGCAGGAAAACACAACTGTAGAAAAAACCCAGTCGGTAGCCTTTTCAACAAGGAAAGCAAAGACACTACACACCCGGGACACAAGGCGAGAATTACTGAGGTAGCCATGTGGGAGGGACAGGAAGCAACGGCGCTCCATGCTAAACCTAACCGGTCCGGGTTCCCGGACATCGGGGGACCCCGGAGCACGGGGTGGTTCATCAGGTGGCTGTTTGTGTAGGAGGGCGTCCCCACTCGTTCAACCGCCGGGACCACCAGTTATTGTTCCGATCCCTCTCCAACTAAGACATGACATCGTCAAACACACCTGATGTGTCATTCAGAGGAGGGTTATCGGGGTACCACCGCGGTGCAAAACCTTGGGTTGGGGGCGGATCGTTCTCGTCGGGACTTGGTCGCGTGACTAGACGCCACGCGTGTAGATACGAAGCCATCCGAGACAACAGGTATTTTTTCCACAAGATATGAACCTGTATATCTCATGTACCTACTAGAATAGGCTTACCGGTGTGCTCAACAACTTGGTCCATCATGCCGAAGTCACGAGGGACGCAGCTGCACCAGCGGCATGGTTGGAGGCGGCAGTGACGGCATCAACGGCTACTATGCGAGACTGAATGAGACTGAAATTGAGCTCACACGCACCCTTCCGGGACACCGCGGCACGTAGCCAGACCAGTGGAGGATGGGTTGACACTACAGGATGAGGGCACTGTCCGCTAATACGTTCCTACGAGCAAACAGCCTCGTAGCCTTGCGCATGTCTTTGTCATCCGGCGGCAACGTTTTTTCAAGCATGCTTTCTGGTACCCCGTCTCATGTCCATGGCGAGCGGCGGTTGCAAGGATGTGGTAGCAACATGTCAATAGTCCCTCTTCATAGGGTGCCGTGGCAGTTGCAACACGGACAACTATCAAAGGTTCCATCGGCGCACTCCAATTGGCCCGCTTACCACCTGCAGAGCTGGCCAGGCAACACATATGGATGCCACTGCATGAATGCCTGCCAGCTCATGGCCAAGGATCTAGCAGGCGGTGTTTTGAGGTAATGAGGATAATGCTAGCATTTTGTTTAGACGACCATGCAGATATTCAGTCTGTGGATTGAAAGAAACCCGATGGGTTTGAAATATCTTAGGAACGAACACATACCCCAAATGAAAGAGCACAAGAAGTAAGTTGAACTGGTGATTATTAAGTACAGAAGCAGTATTATTGTCGTTGTCACACGATATCGTGTGACTCGCATACATGCATCACACGCGCATGCACGAAATCAACTGTAAAACCTTGAAAAAGTGTAATAACATTACTAGCTCACCCATCTACTCCAGAAAATGAACAATATGTTGTCAGATTATGAGTTTGACATTTCCAAGGGGTACATGGGGCTTATTGTTCTGGGGTAGGGGCGAATGAGGCTTATCGTTCTCGCGGAGGGGCGGATGAGGCTTAACGTTCCCGCGGAGGGACGGATGAGGCTTGTCGTTATGGCGGAGGGGCTGATGGAGCTTATCGTTCCGACGGAGGGGGTGATGGGACTTATTGTTCTCGCAAAGGGGCGGATGGAGCTTATCGTCCAAAATGAGGGGTACATGGGCTTTTCGTCCATTCACTAGTTGTGCAATGCGAATCAGATTCAAACCTTCCCTCGAATAGCATTCGGGGTTTCGGGTTATATGAACGCACATACTCTCGCTAGGCCCTGTGGGAGCAGGACCCGGCAGGTTCCCTTTCCATGGATGGGATTTCTTGGCCCCCCATGCAAGCAATGATCAAGTCCTCCTCGTTTGTGTTGCAAATCCCTTGATAGAGGTACTTGTTCACGTAGCGCAAAAACATCGACATCATCACTCCGACTAAGCATGCACGTCACATTGCTTCATCAAGAAACTCACATAGAAAGCATCGAAACCAGGAAAACGAGGCATAATTGTGTTAAATCTCAGTTTTGAGTTACATAACAGTAATAACCGTGCCCCAAAATGGGGCAGATTTGATAGGAGCCTAATCTTGAATCGGAAATAATGTTTCAAAGTTGCCGGCAACTATCCATCGCGACTACGAAAGGGGCAGATTGCACATAGGGTTCGGTCACGATATACTCAGTTTTTGGAACTATATAGCTGATATACCAATGTCGCAAAAAAAAACGCATATGACAACGTTGCACAAAAAATACCGCTTATGCCAATGTCGCACAGAAAACAACGCATGTGACAATGGCGTACATAAAACAACTCATATGCCAACGTTACACAGAAAACACCTGAGGAACCCAGAAACGCAAAAAAAAAAGTCATGTTCCCGCCACATACCATGTAGCATTGATGCCTGACATGATTTTTGTCATTCACTATGTCTCAGACGAATGCACCATTGCACTTTTTTCCATGTCAGGTCCAAAACACATCCTGTGATCCAGCATGAAAAAAGGGGTGGGCGGCTGGTTGATTTTATTGCGGAGGCTGGGCGGATGGTTGCCTTTGTGACGCAAGGTGGGCGGATGGCTCTTTTTCTTCCAAACCACGGGCGGATCGTTACTTTTCTTCCAAACAACGGGCGGATGAGAGTCACACTTTGCGTTTTATGGGTATATGAGCTACTTCATGTGTAAGGGTGAACCCTTACACATAAGGGTTACGATTACACATAAATTCATTGTACGGGGACATCATTCATTTGACTTTCTGAGTTGTTTTCACTATAATATTCAATTAAAAGGCTGGGGTACAACTCATTTGAAGAACAAAGTTGTGGAATTTCTCTTAAATGTGTGGCAGAAAAATGGCATTTCACCCATCTGACAACCATTAAAACCGAAAAAAAAAGGGTTCGGTCACTATATACCCAGCTTTTGGAACTATGTAACTCATTCACCCGTCGTCGAGCCAGAAATAACGCAGGTATCAAAGCAGCACAAGAAATAACACAGGTATCAACGCCGAGCGGAAAAGCAACGAGACACCCACGGCGTATAAAACACTACTCATCCGGGAATTGATTGAAATTAATAGCCCCATAGCCCATGCACTATCGAGTCAAACGTGAATACTAACGGAGCGGAACCCTTGTGCCCAAGCGCAGGTACAACGCCAAACCTCCGGATGAGGTCCGGAAGACGCAGGTTGTGGGAAAAATATTGAGCACAAACCATGTCTGCTCGGACCTAGGTTTGTCTCTAAACGGTTTTGTTTGTGCACCATGTATGTTAATGCTATACGTGTGTGGAGGCATGAGACACCTGTCATCAGATACGTTTCCGACGAGTGACATTGCGCCGATTGTGACAACCGACGACATCCTCGTCAGCTTCGCTGACAAGGCAAAACGGCAACCGCAAGCTGGCTAACGACTACGACCCATACTGATGTGACGTAGTGGAAAGGGTGTGTAAGGCAAATTGTTCCGCGAACCGAGGTCTTAAACGGAGTTCGTGACGTAATTGCATAGCATTGGGAAGTTGTCGTTCGCGACGTTAAATGTAGAAGCCGGCCATGGCGTCCTTCCACTACTTGTCGCTAAAGGGTCGTCCATTGCCGCCGCTGGAGAAATGGGCGGGAGTCAAAGATGCCTGCCACATGGACCTGTATGATGCGTGGGTTGGGTGGGTTAACATCAAGTGCATGTGGGACCTCAGTGGACTCGGCCCATGTCTTCTACACCCATACAACATGAGCTGGATCATGGGTGTGCAACCGCCGCATCGCCGTCCAGCATGGTGCCCGCCTCACTGGCGGCCATGGGTCCATCCCGAACGACAGTGGTGTGCAACAGTGTAGACAGTGAAAGTTTTTGCTGCAGACAGAATGTTGCAGACGCATTTCAATGCTGAACCACGGCTCCTGGTGAACTTCATCATCCAACACTTGCGCGTTTCGTAGTCCTCCTGCACTAGCACTGTTCTCATGTGGGAACATGTGTACTTCGGATCCGCTGAACCTTTGACGTCGTCCGATGCCCCGGCTCTAGTTGTGGGATGGAGGACCTGATGCTCCTCGGTCTGGTCTATGGGGAGAACTCCTTCCTCCACGGTCCCGTATGGACCAGTCTGATGCATGGGTCACATGGAACAACATCAAGATCCTCTGGGATTTGAAGTATTTGGGCCCCCCTCCAAGTGATCCGTTCGACATGTGCCACATTATGTGTGTGAAGCCGCCACATTGCCATCCTATCTGGTGCCCACCACACTGGCAGCCATGGGTCCATCCGGATCCCCTATGGTGCGCTAGAATGTGACCGCTTCGTGCGGCATAGGACTGGGTACTTGTGACGTTTTGTCATGACAATTTGTACGTCAAGTACAGGGTACTCTCGATTTTTTCACACTCTTTAAAAAGGCGTATGGCACATACATCACATGTTCATGCAAAGTGTGGCACAGTACATCATTATCAACTATAGATGATAGAAGGTGCCTCATGTGCCATGTGAGGAGTGTGAGGTTGACATATTGCCGTACTATGTTGTGCTCACCGAACTGGCAGCCCTGGGTCCATGTAGATCTCTTATGGTGCGGTACACTCTGACCACTTCGTTTGCTGTATGTCCGGGTACCTGTGTTTTTTTTTTTCATAACATATTGTACCTCAGGTACAGGGTATTTTCGTTATTTCATCGCCCTGCACTTCACCTCATATGGCAGATACGTCACATGTTAATACATAGTGTGCCACACAAAACGATACACAGCAGATCATTGTCATAGAGACTAACAATACAAGCTGCCACATGTGCAACATGACGTGTGTGAAGCTGCCATTTACCTGTCCTATGTGGTGCGCGACACTGTGGCATCCACTGGGTACCTGTGTATTTTTTCATGACATGTTCTACCTCAGATACAGGGTTCATTGGATATTTTTCCCACCTCATTGAAAACGCATATGCCATATGGCTCACATCATGACTAACAAATGTCTTTTGTAAATAGACTAAGAACTGTATCCTAGCCATATGTGACTGATGAAACATGTCACTGATGTATCGGGTATTCTCGTTGTTTTATCACAATTCATTTCACCTCATATGGAAGATACATCACATATTAATGCATATTGTGCCACACAAATCGATACTCAGCGGATCATTGTCACATAGACTAACGATGCAAGCTACCACATGTACAACATGACGTGTGTGAAGCTACCATTTACCTGACCTATGTGGTACTCACCACTGTGGCATCCACTGGGTACCTGTGTTATTTTGTCATGACATCTTCTATCTCACATACAGGGTTCATTGGATGTTTTTCCCACCTCTTTGTAAACGCATATGCCATATGGCACACATCATGACTAACAAATGTCTTCTGTAAATAGACTAAGAACAGTATCCTAGCCATATGTGACTGATGTAATATGTCGTGCTTGCGGTACCCTTACTATGTTTCCATTTCTTTTGCACCACATTTCAATTGTTTCCTTTCACATGGCGAGCATGACTAGCACAAATTCCGGTCTGCCACAATGTCATGACGGTATGCAGGAAAGGTTAGGCTGCCAATACCAAGACGAATTCAATAGGAGAGCACATGACTCAGAAGCACCAGGCTTGCCATTCACCATCCACCGCTGCATGTGTGGGGGTAGTGTGTGGATCCACCCAATGATGTTGCACATGGAGCACAAGTACACGACCACCAGAAACCTGTCCACGAACTGGATTAATGACCGTCCCGTCATCAAAGTCTTCAATAGCATCGTAGAATACTTCTTCCGGAGTGTGGTCCGATAGAGCACCCATGTCATACGGCTGAGGGCACGTGCTGTAGTAGAGCGTTATCTCTAAACGCCTCCATTTCGTATGCAACCTTGACATGAAACAACAAGTGCCAACTCCACACAGAAATGAAGTCACCATAGGTGGTACTGCTGGGAGAAGACTGCACTCCATTACCAATGACTGTAAAACATGGAGAGAAGTACAAATGACTCCGTAGGGTTGCATTTATACAATGAAAGGACGCACGGGGAATGTCTTACTGTGGATACAAAGACATGTACGCCTTCGTGCTCTACTGCAACATTTGTACTTACACGCACATTTGCACATCCGTGTTTACCATTGCAATAAAACACACTGGGATATGTAATTCAAAGGAAATGTGGCAACATTTTCCAAAAGTACAACTCGACAAGGAATCACAGCAACGCCTAACCTAAGCACGCTAACATGCTCATCACAGACTACGGCCGCCCAATGGCCCTGCACAGCACACCGTCACCCCGGGGCTTCTACTTGCTTCCATACTTGGCCTGCGGTGATGCAATGCTCCCCTGCACGCTTGCACATTCACATGAAAATGACGTCAAGAAATGCATGTTGGTGTGTTCATGAGAAGAACAATTGAACAAGAAAAACCTGACTGTACTACTGGAAGCTCTCACCTTAAATCCCTAGTGCATCCATGCCTCTGACTTGGAGCCTCCAGTCCTCTTCCTCTACCTCATCAATGGTGTTTTCCTCTTCTGCCTCTTCTCCTGCGTTTGCCTCTCCATGGTCCTCCATTCCACCATGCTCCTCCATGATTATGGCACCTTGAGCGTCATGTTCTTCCTGGGTCAGCAATCCAGTCTCCGGTTCCGCTTCATACCCCAGAGAGTCCTCGCTGCCACTGTCAGACACGTTGTTGTCGAAGTCATCTGGGACAGCTTCACCAACCTCGTCGTCCGTTGAGGAACCCCTGGGGTCTGCCTCCGGGTCGTAGTCCGAGGCATCACTGTCGTCCGTTGCTGCCCTTTCTTCTCGCCCAGCCTCTTCATCTCTCTCACCTCCCGCAACTGCACCTCCTACAACTGCCTCTCGTTCTGCTCTTAGCACAGCTGCAGCTTCGTGTGGCCTTGGTGCAGTAGGGTTTGGACACCTCTTCTTCGTGTGCCCCTTACGGCCACACTTCTGGCAGATGAAGGTCTGTTTCCAAAGCGGCGCACGCTCCACACGGGCACTCCTGGGACGACATGGCCACGCCGCGGACCTGGTTGGCCCCAGCCAGGCGGGGCCGGTTGGTTCAGTCCAGCAGTTGACAGTGAGGGCATAGGGTTGTTGTACGTGAGACTCCAACACTGCACTGTCTGCACGCGACTGACGTACGCAGTCGGGTCCTCGCCCACCTCCATCATGATCGCACAGGCATGCTGGTATGGCTGGCCAAATTCACGCCACGGTCGACACTCACATGTTCCCATGGCAAGGTCTAAGTGCCGGCGTACGTTTGTTGGGCCCCGAACCACTGCCGACGACGGACCCTCCATCATGATGTCATAATCTTGGGCAACTGCAGAGCTGTGAAGCAGGCGTCTCGCCGGAGCCGGGGCCAGAGTCTCGTTGCACTTGGCGATCTCTCCGTGGCGCTGCGCCATGATGCCCTGCACAAAGCAGTACACTTGTAGGAAGTAGTAGAACGGGTAGAGTTTGCGGAGGCTCCTGAGACAAGCGTTCAGCGACTTTGAAGCGTTGCTGGTGATGTGCCCCCCCGGAGGCACAGGGCACATGTAGGACGCCCATTTCTGTAGAGGTATGCCTCCCTCTCCGTCCCGGCCTGGAATGAGGTAGTTCGCGGCACTTTCGCTCACTACCCGTAGGTGACTTGCTGCCCGGTGAAACTGGTTGTGTGTCACGGCCTGTGCGCACTTCCAGGCCCAGGAGGCCGCCTTCTTCCCGAACTTGTCCTGCACGTTTCTGTGGAGATGCCACACACGGTAAGTGTGGGTAGCGCTGGGCAAATTTCGTACCAGCGCCTTTGTCAGGCCCGCTTCTCTGTCAGACACAATGACGGCACCTGCAGTACAAGCGGAGGGGTAAGCTCTTGCCAAATTCTTGCAGAACCACATCCAAGTGTCCTCGTTCTTACTGGAGACGAATGCCCACGCCATCGGGCATGCGTGGTCGTTCGCGTAAAAAAACTACGCGACCAGCATGACTTGCTTGTGGCCGTTCTTGAGGAATGTGCCGTCCATGGTCATTATCCTCCGGCGTTAGTCCCATCCAAGGCGGGTGGCGCCAGGTGCCACAAAGGCCCATTTGAATTTGTGATGTGCATCCTGTTCCGCGACAACATACATAGCTAGATCAATGCGTTTGAGCTGCAAGCACACATTAGCACAGTGTAAGATTTTGAAAGAGCAAAGTGCAATGGGAGTAGAACAACAGTAGACACGGACATTCCGGGACGTACCTCCTGACACAGGGCCGGAAACATAGCCCACGATTTCGCCTTGGCTCCCATGTGGTAGGCTTGAGCCATCGTTCTCGCACAATAGAGCGTACTGTTGGCCACCTGAATTCCCACGGCTTGCTTGATGATCGCTCTGAGTGTGGTTGGAGGTGTTCTTGGATCTCGCGCCATTTGCTGCGAAATGTGCCTTGCAATCCATCTTGTTGTTCGGGCAGGGCTTCCACGACCAATTGTAGGCGTGCAGTTGTGGCCTTCCGTGACATGAGACAGCTTCACCACCCCCAGTTTTGATGACACAACTGCGCGTACATGCCACGCGCAACCGCGTGTACCCGCCTCCACATAGCGTACGTCGATCCGTCCAGGCTTGCTGCGCACCCACTGCAGCCCAAAGCAGTTTGCCACTGCGTAGTCCTCGATTGCCGCCCTGCATGCAGCCATGTTGCAAAACTTTCTGCCCTCCACTAGTTCCTCACCATCGGCCTTTCTCCTCTTCGTCGTACAATCGGGGGAGCTGTCTGACATTGCTGCAAAAAGAAGAGGACAGGTAGTTCGTGACAGCATGATAGTGAAGGAAACAAAGATCAGAAGACACACCAGAAACAGATGACAGGCAGTGCACGACCGCAAGACAAGCAAAGGGATACAACGGCGTACAGTGTGAAAGACACAGTCACTGACACAATTTCATGGCAGCAATCCAGTGTATCAAGTAGTAAACGGGACACCCAAATTACCAGTGGAGCCACTAGGACATAGTACACGGTGCCTTGCCCATGTGTGTGTGTAAGGTGGAGCCTCGGTCTGATCCAGAAAGCGTGGCTCCATCCAAAACAAACTCATTTTCTCTGTGGCTTCTTCATCCAAAAGTCTTTCCCTGTCCTCGTATTCCCGATCTCTGTTCAGCCATAAGCTTCTTCCTCGGCACCTGATTCACGGAAGACAACGTGGTGTGTTGGATTCTGAGGCTGAGGTGGAGGAGGCGCTGGAGGAACACCATGGTCCGCAGGGCGAGAGGCGCGTTCTTGATGTGGTTGTGCGGCGTAGGAGGTGCGGGTCGTGCCACAGGTTGGGGAGCGGGTGGAGCAGCGGGTCGTGTTGTGGGTTGGGCAGGGGGAGTGCAGCGAGTTGTGCAGCAAAATGGGCAGCTGTTGCTGAAGCTAGACATCTAGCGGGTGGTACATGGTGTGGTGCAGCGCGTGGTGCAGCGGGTGGCGTAGCAGGTGGCACAGCGGGTGGTACAGCGGGTGGTGCAGCGGGTGGTGCATTTGTGGGCGCAATGGGTCTTGTAGCGGCTAATGCCGCTGCTCTTCCAGCGCGTGGTGCCGCAGGTTGAGCAGCAGATGGTGCAACGGGCGTCGGGTCTGCGGGTAGTGCACCTGGCGGGGCAACACCCACGGCAGTGGAACGCCATCCCGCAGCCGTGTGTTGGATTGGCCGTCCTAAGTTGCGCCGCCTTGGGTCTGAAGTGCCAGACACAGTTGTGGTGCCAGTTGCCGCCGAGGACGCAAGACGGGGAGTTAGCGGCCGTGGCACACGGAACTGAGCCGCCACTAGCAAGCCCCCCTGGTTGGAGGTGATAGCCCGTCCGCATGTGATTGGGCCTAGCGGTGAAGACAGCGCGGCCGTTGCAGAACGCAGTGCCTGTGCACATGAGAGGGGTGGGTGAGAGGTCGGCTTTGTCGAAGGTACACGAACCGGTTGAGCAGAGGCAGGAGCCTCCGCCCTTCGGACGCTGCCCCTGGTTTGGGGCGCCATAGCGCCAACAATGGGCACATGGGCATTTTTTGAACCGAATACATGCCTAAGGTACCCTGCAAATTGACTCACCTTCCTTGATCAGGAGAGAGAGCACCATGTTCACGCTCAACCTCGAACACACGAAAACCTAGCATATTCACACATCGCCTCTGGAGCAGCCAAATTGTCAGACACACTAGGGTGGGGGGTTGCGGACGCTAACCCCCCGTGCATGCTCACGCCAACTCTGACTTTCTGGCGACACATGTGAGGGACCATTGCAACGTACATTGACGGGTTATGCAACCAAACAGCGTGCAGTACACACGTGAGACAATGGTCGAGGGTCAGTGGAGCGCCTCCACTGTCGCACATGCAAGTTCAACAGCCAATCTGGCATCTGAGCATGCAGGCCGTGTTTCATCTGCCTTCTTGTTTATGAGTGTACATAACGTTAGCATGGCAAAGGAGAAGCCACGACAAAGTGAGTAAAACACCTCTAACTTTTGGGAAAAGTAAGTACCCCTTCCATCGTGTCCAAGCGGATCGTCGAACCAAGTTTTTCTATACATGTTTGTACACATTTAAACTTGCGTTCACCATCCTGCATCGTGTCATTGTACGGAGTGCGGAAACGAACCTTGAAAGGCATGTTTAACAGGAAAAAAGTAACATCGTGCCCGCTGTGGCACACATACAACCCAGGTACCGGTAGTCCTTGATAAGTGAAAGTCCCATGGGTGCCTCGTTGCTTTCCCGCAGAGCGACGGGCAGATGGTTGCTTTTCTTCCGAACGGTGAGCGGATTGTTACTTTTGTTCCGAACGATGGACGGATGAGAGTCACACTTTGCGTTTTATGGGTATATGAGCTATTTCACCCAAAAAATTACAACTATGCCTGAAATTAACATTTTGTTACGATTGCTTGATGATAAGGGGGACGATGAATATAAATTTCATTTACGGGGCTTTGCTTCATGATGTTTCAGGCATTGGACTTTGGTTTATTGAATTTCAAAATTGTGAAAATGTTGATTACCCCCTGTTTTGTCACCCGCAACCCTCATGTACCCTTCCGTCGGAACAGAAAGCCCCATTCACCCTTCCGTCGGAATAATAAGCCCCATTCGCCCCTGCATCGAAACAAGAAGCCTCATTCTCACCTGAGTCAAAACAATAAGCCTCATTTGCCCCTGCCTCAGGATAATAAGCCCCACATACCCCTTGGCCCGCACCTCAAGGTGAATTGTCGTAGTTTGCAAAAAACAAGCCTAATGTATCCAATATATAGGACGTGCATGTTCACGCCCATCGGAACGGAACCCTACTGTTGCCACTTTTGGTGCAACTTAAATGCCTCGGTCTGGATAGAGGCTTGGGATGGAACTCGTGAATGCACCCCCCTACCTTTGTGTGCGGTCGGCCGCACATGATATGTGCACATTTTAGTGACACTATTCAAAAAATTGAAGCGGTATGAGTGATAGTGGTTTCGATAATACTATCAAACCCCTACATATACACTGAGTATAAAACGGGTACGACCGCAACCCATGTCGTCCTCCCTCGCGTACAGATGAGTACGTTGCAAACCATCTATCGACATGTCTCACCTTCGACATACGCGCCCTCTATCACCTTTGCAGCGCTGGGCATGTCGACTAGAGTCAATTGTAGGTCCTTGGGGAACCGTGACCTCTTTCCCTCCCCCCATGGACCACGGCATTGCATTGGCCGAGTGGGTTAAGATAAGGGTTCGGTCACCATTTCTGGAACGATATAGCTCATTCGCCCATTTGACGCCGTGACCGCCAAGCCAGTAATAAGGAAAAAGGAAAGTCCTCTATGTCGAGGCACCATGTCATGCATCGTCGACGCATGACATGGTGCCTCATCCGCAAGTATCACAAATACCGAAAAGGTCGGGTTTGTGACACTTTCTATGGAGGTTTTTGTAACGTTTATGGAGAGTTCGAGACCCCCCATGCATTGCGTGGGCACCTGCCGGGCCCCACGATAGCGGGGCCCGGCAGGTGCCAGTTTCAACATAAAACCCAAACCCTCCGAAATGCATCCGGAATTATTTTGTTTGAGGTTTGTTGTTTCAACCAAGGGTGTAACCGGCTGAGTCTCGAGCTCTTGCTTTGAAGTCGTCGTCAAAGTTCACAAAATGGCATTCTCAGTCTGCGTCAGGGGTTTACCCCCTTCGCAGGACTGAGGGGCAATCGTCATCAACGACCCAGAGCAGGGAGACTCGAATATTTCGAGTCTCCGGAGGCCCATTTCCGTTTTTAACCAAACCCCTGGTTTTGGGACCCAAACAAGGGGTTTTTACCTCAAACTTGTGTGTTCGCACAAGTTATTTTGTTTATTTTATGTCGAAGTTCGTTGTGAACGAACTTCAATTTACGTTTTGCCATTTTGGCACGAAATCATCGTGTGTGAGGCACGCTGGCGATTTCGCGCCAGCTCTCTGGACCTCAC
This sequence comes from Penium margaritaceum, assembly GCA_023375785.1. Classification (NCBI taxonomy): domain Eukaryota; kingdom Viridiplantae; phylum Streptophyta; class Zygnematophyceae; order Desmidiales; family Peniaceae; genus Penium; species Penium margaritaceum. The sequence goes on along the minus strand of SZWC01000787.1, from coordinate 24,002 downwards.
CCTCGCTCTCCCTATCCCTCGTCCTTGCTTTCTTGTTTTGCAAGGAGGGTGAGTGGGGCGAGGGCGCGAGGCCACAAGGCCTTGCCCTCGAGGCCCTCGTGGCCTCTCAGCCGCCAATCGGGCTGAGGCCGCGGTCGGCGGCTGGCAGCTGGCCGGCCGATGGCTGGCCGGTCGCTTGGCCGGCCGCCGGCCGTCCAGCTCGCTGGCAACGAGCTGGCCGGCAGCCAGCAAAGTGCTGGCCGCCGGCCAGGCCTCGCCGATACGAGGGGTGGTGCGCAACCACCCCTCGCTTCAGCGAGGAGAGAGGGCCGAACCGGCCCTCCCGCTACATTCCTCCCCACTTATTATGAACCGTCCCGGTTCATGAACAACAAGTAGGATTGTCAGTGAGTGAGTCATCAACATTGTGAAAGAACATTAATAACTTCAATCACCAGCTAGACATGAACACGTGCAAGGTACTTAGACATAAGTTGCAGCTTGTAGGTCAGCACGGCTAGCGACCTCCCCCCATTAGGCTGGAGCGTCTGCCCGACAACCATGTTGGGCGTCCCCATCCTCCTATGGTCGATGTCCATGTGGGAATGTTGTTCACTTTTCCCGCGTTCAAGTGGTACCTCCTGCCACGCGTCGATCTGTGCGAGCTGCAAGCTTGCTCTAGTACTTGTTGACCACCCCTGTGGGCAACCAAGATTCCGGCTCCCATGAATTATGTTTAGGTCCACAACCGGCCCAATGAACGAGGTACTACCTAACAACGCACGACTGAAGAGTACGCTCTCAGTGCTGGAGTAGGCGAAGGACCTCGTATTGGCCGTCGGCAACAGGGAATTCTGGCGGTGGCTGAACGGTTTTGTCTGCCATGTATGGAGCCAGTAGGCTCACATGAAACACGTCATGTATTTTCATACTCGGTGGAAGTAGCAATCGGTATGCCAGTGGCTCAATGCGTGCCACAATGAAAAATGACCCAATGCACTTCAGTAGACATTTTCTTGCCCCTGGCGACTTCAGCCGAAGGTTTTTAGTGCTAAGCAGTACTTTGTCACCCATGTCAAACGAGACCTCCCGGCGACCTTTGTCGGCGTATGCTTTTTGTCACTGCTGAGCTGCTTGAAGGTGGCCCTTCGCCTCCTATAACAAGGAGTCGATGCGCTCGGCAAAGGCTTGAGCAGAAGGAACCTGCCCTTCTGTGCTGCCACTCTTCACCAATGAAGAGGGTACCATTGGATGCCGACCACTCTTCAACATGAACGGTGTGAACTCTGTGGAATCTTTCATCGAGTTGTTCACCGCAAAATCTGCTAGTGCTAGTAGTTCATCCCAATCATGCATGGCAGGGTCCACGTACATGCGGAGCATATACTCCACAGTGCGATTCATGCACTGTGTTTGTCCGTTGGTTTGAGGGTGAAATGCTGTCGACATTTGTGACTCACTGCCGAAGTACTCATGCATCTTTTGCCAGAACTTACTAGTAGATTTTCGATGTCGATCGGAGATAATGCGCAACAATAAGTCGTGGTGCTTTACGACACCCTCAAAGAAGAGACGAGCGGTCTCCTCGGCGTTCACGTCAGTGGTTGTAGGCATGAAGTGTGTCATCTTCACCAAAAGATCCACAACCGCTAGTATTGCATCGTGGCCACGGGCCGTGTCCAAAAGACCAGTAATGAAGTCCATGCTGACGCACTCCCATGGAGTCACAAGAATGGGAAGCTGTTGGAGGAGTCCGGCAGGATTCTTGTCATTAGCCTTATTTTGAAGACATGGGTCGCATGTCATGCAATACTTACGGACATCGACACTCCATCCTGGCCACCAATAGTGGTCCGAGAGTGCCTGTCCGGTCTTTTGGGGTCGCACGTGACCTGCGACCGGGGGGTCGTGGAACTGGGAGATAACCTTTGCTCGAAGGTCTCCCAACCTTGGCACAACAACTTGTTCTGTGTGCCAGAAGATTCCTGTAGCCTCCACCAAGCCGTACTTGTCCAGATTTCGAGAGTCTTGAAACCAAGAATCCACACAGTATCCCATCTGGATCTTGTTTACAAAACTGTTGTAATGGATAATCTCTCGTGGTGGTTGCCGCAGAGGTGCAGGGGGATGTGGTTATTGTACAATTGCTGTTGCAATGGCCATAAAATACCCCCTGACCTCGGTGGTTGCTTTAATCTCCACAGGCTGTCGGCTTAGTGGATCGGCCACATTGATGCGTCCTGGCCGATATTCCCATGTGAACGAGAATTGGCTCAGGTATTCGCTCCAACACGCCTATCGTCTTGACAGGTTTGGTTGCGTTTGCAAAAACACCCATGGATTATGGTCGGTCACGTCTGTCACACCCCCTTCAGCACCCTCGAGGTAGCAACGCCACATCTTAAAGCATGTACTACCGCAAGGAGCTCTTGATCCATATTCGTGTACCGCGTTTCCGCGGGGATGAGCTTTCGGCTCTCATACGCCACTGGGTGACCGTTCTGCCTGAGAACGGCTCCGAGTCCTACTACCAACCTCCCACGGTTGTGATGCATCCGGAAGAGCTAGGACGGGCGCCGTGGATAGAAGCTCTTTGACTTTGAGAAACGCGTTCTTGCAATCAGGTATCCATTACCAATGCACGTCTTTTCACTGAGCCTAGTTTGTGGTGCTGCCAGGGTCGAATACCCTTGCATAAACCGTCGAAAGTAGTTTGCAAGGCCGCGGAAAGACCGAATCTGCCCGACATTCTCGGGACGTGGAGAGTCCACAATGGCTTGGACCTTTTGTTGGTCAACACGGATGCCGTCCTTGCCGACGATGTATCCAAGGTATTTGAGCTCATCTTGTGCAAACTTGCACTTGCTCACTTTTGCATAGAACTTCCTTACCCGAAGGATTGCGAGAACTTCGTGCAGATGTTCTATGTGCTCTTCCATTGATTTGGAGAAAACCAGGATGTCATCCAGGTAAACCAAGATAAACTGTCCGAGTTCCTTGGAAGGTTGCCGGGGCATTTGTAAGCCCGAAGCATAAAACTCGGAACTCATAGTGTCCGATGTGCGTTCGAAACGTGGTTTTGGGCACATCATCTTCCGTGATTCAGATTTGATGGTACCCTTGAGATAAATCCAAAGACGAAAACACTTCTGCACCTTGGATTTGGTCAAAAAGGTCCTCAATCCGCGGTAAGGGGAATCAATTTTTCACCGTCAGCTTGCTCAACGCCCGGTAATCCATGCACATGCGTAAACCACCCTCCTTTTTTGTTCACAAAAAGGATCGGCACACTGTACGGCAAGCTATTTGGCTTGATCCACCCTTTTGCAAGGTACTCTTTGATTTGGCGTTCGGCCTCTTGCCTTTCTGGTGGACTAAGGTGATACATGGGTCTGAACAGAGGAGTCGCCTCTTGTTGCAGCGGAATTGTGTGGCCCATGTGTCTTTTTGGTGGAAGCCCAGCCGGTGGGTCTTGGAATACATCCGAAAACTCCGCCACTAGAGATTTGATCTCTTGTGGCGTGTTTTCCTTCACGTCGTCCTCCACTTTCTGCAGCTGAGCCAAGATGTATCGATAACCTTGTCAAATACGTCTCTTGACCTGCATCGCAGACAAGCTGGCATGGACTTTGAGTCGGGTCGGTGATAATTCCGTACTCAAAATCAACGTAAAGCGGTGCTGTCCTTTTTGGAGGATCAAACGCTTTGATTCAAAGTACATTAGAGCCTTGTTCTCACGGAGCCAGGGGTCACCTAGCACCACGTCAAACGGGTCAAGAAGATTGAGTACCTTCAACGTGACACTCTATGTGTACCCTTGAATGCAATTTTTCGCTTTACAAGTACCGATCATGGGTACCGTACGGTTGTCACGGACAACAACTGCGCCATTCAATAGCTGATTCTTCAGGCCAACCTGTCGGGTAAAGCCAAGGCTAACAAAAGAGTCGTCCCCTCCAGTGTCAGCAAGTACGTTCACGGGAGCACCAGCTAGGTGTCCTTTGAACTGCATCGTTGTTTTGCCTCCACTCTTTTGAGTGAACAGACTTGACGACGGCAAGCCGAGTTTGTGATAAACATGGAATCTGTATGATGGGCATCGCAACTCCCATGATTCACCTACTCGAGTCCACATCTTGTGGGCACGTGTGAATTCGGCTAGCACCTTCCAATCCTTAAACTTGACTGGGTCGAAATTGTTGACTAAAGGTACTACAAACATGATTGAACTCCTTGCTTTGAGGGCGTTTGCTTCAATCACTGTGTCACACAACTCCTGCAGTGGTCGATGTCGCCACCACTAAGCATGTACGATCATGCATCTCATCCGGAGATGCAAGGTTTAGTGGGCAATGTCGGTGAGCAAGTGTAGAATGCGGTTCAACAAGAGGAGAGAACACAACAAAGAAATTTGAACTCGTCAAAAACTCAAATTGCTTAACATCCTCATCTGAACACATGAACCCACACTCGTGATCCATTTTTATCCTTGAGTGGTCCCAACAGACGTCACTTAGGGGTGGGGAAAACCCGTCCTGCGGCCCTGTCCGTTATCACGGCCGGGCCCATTGCCACGACCGCGACCTTGTCCACGGTCCTGTCTGCGGCCTCCTGCTGCACCATCCCCACGAGGTGCTACTACTACAGCTAACGCCGCGACCTCTTGTCCACCCCCAACAGCCTGAGGGCACTGAGTCCTAAAGTGGCCCGGCTGCATGCAGTTGTGGCAGAGCCCTTCGCGAAAGGATGTGTTGTGACGCTCACGCGCCGCCTGCAGCTTGTCATTCTCGTGGCTGCGCTTGTTGTTGGGGCCCTTGTATCCACAAGCCTTCTTAGCTGGAGGGTTTACAGGCTGCTTGCCCTTGGCACCGCCTCGCTGTCCGGCTGACCCACCAGTCCCTGCAGCGTCCATGCGCATGTCGCGGCCTTGCTTTGCACGCGCGTTCGATCGTGCATCAGAGTAGTGCTTCGGGTTCGCCGAATACACTTCGCTCATGTAGTCGCGCAACGCCCTCCAGCTTGTCCAAGCTTGGCCAGTGGTTGTCATGGTAGTCTTGTCCTTTAGCTTCTCGCTGGCGAGACCATCACGCAAGTACTCCAACAGCATGCACTCCGGGTACTTGAAGGTCTGAGTCCCGTCGTCCTTGGTGAAGCTTTTGGCTTCCTCCACGAGTGCGGCAAAGTCAATCAAGTAGGATTCGAGCGAGCTGCTCAGTTGCCTGAAGTTCTTGATCTTGTGGAAGGCACGGTGCACCTCCTCACGTTGGGTGCACTTGCGCATGATCGCGCAGAAGGCCTCCCATGGCATGGGCTGCCACTTGAGGTGCGGCTGCTGCGTAGTCCACTCCTTGACCACATACTTGAAGAGTTTGTCTTCAAGCCGCGTTGTGGCAAGGTCGCCACATTGGCTGAGTGGAGCCCTGTGGACATGTAGGACGTGCTCCATGCGGTTCAACCAGTCGGTCAGCTTCATGCCCTTCCGCAAGATCTCCACACTGTGGAGGAAGGAGGTTTTCATGACCGACCCCAAAGTCGTCGAGGTAGGCAAGTCGTCGCTGCCACAGGTAGTGGCATCCGCTGCTGCGGCACGCTGCGCTTGCTGCTGCATCCGCACCTGGGTCACGCTCTACAGTGCCTTGTCAAGGTCGTTGCATCGGCGGCTTGCTTCATGGGCGGCCAGGCGTTGCAGCTGGCGATCACGGTCAATGTCCGTGATGCTCTGCCCGACGTGGGCTAGTAGGTTGGCGAACGTGAACTTGAGCTCTGATGTCGTCAGAGCATCAGCGATAGCCTCCCGGGCCTCGCGTTGTCTGTGTACCCTTACCCACTGCAAGAGGATACGGTTCGCGTGCACGTCTCCAGGGAGTCCCACCTTTCGGAGGAGACTGTCGTCGGCAACGACGCTCGAGTGGGTGCTGCCTTGCCCCATTGCGACCGCATCGTAGGAAGGAGGGTCTGTCCCCATTCCTCCGAGTGGTGCCGTATCTCCACCATCGGTGGTGATCTTGAGTTGGCTTGCGGCCTCGACAGCAAACTTTGCAAGCCTATGACGATTATCGCGAATTGCCTTTGCGGTGACGTTGTCCGGCTCGTTCTCGCGAGAACTTCCCGTGTGGCTGCTTTCAGCGCCCTTGTTGCTCTCGGCAGTCTCGTTGCCGTCAGCAACTTCAAGCGATGCGGCGGGCGTCTTGCCCTTCTCGAGCAATCGGCTTGAGTTCATCGCACGACGATGGCGATGGTCGCGATCCTCGTCACCTTCGCCACCGTCGGCATCGTGCTCTTTGTCGGGGTCTCCACTTGGGAGATCCTCCATCGCGTCATCCGTCCCGTGGGGGTCGCCCACGTGCACGTCGACGTGCTCGTCGGCCTCCGCACGCTTCTTGGTATTGCCGAGGTTGGTGTCGGTTGCCTTCGGCGGTATGGTTGCCCTTGGCCGTACGGTTGCCCATGGGTTGGCAACCGTGCTCGCATCGGCGGCTCCCAAAATTTGGAGTCCACCAAGAGCTCGTGGCGAGGCCGTCACCACCTTGCCCTTGTTGGTCTTGGACGGTCCGGCACTTGCCATCTCGTCGCCCGTGCAACTAGCACGTGAAGACCATTGTGAGAATCACCCCACAACGTTAAGGAGGAATCGCCTCCCACAAACCCCTTGCACTCACGATCGGTGAGGCAATTATATAGTAATTTTCTATGTTCCTAGGCCGCCACGTTGGCACAAGGTCGTGGATTTTGAAACTAGTCTTCCTAAGCCGTGAATCACGGCGATTGGAAAGGACTAGTACCTAGGCAAACAGAAAATAATAAGACAAGGAAATGACAAGGGATGTGAGTGTGGCTCACAAAACAAGAGCAAGGAGTGCAAAGAGGAATTATAAAAATTCCTAACAATTCTTTCACTCTTTCTTCTACTTCTTGTCTTCCTCTTGTCTTCTTGTCTTCCTTGGTCTTCTCTTCACGCTCCTTGGCGCCTCTCACGTTCTCTAGCGGCATCTTCCCTTGAGCCGGCGGCGTTGGCGAGCCGCCAAAAATCTTCAAGGTGTCACCCTCCTTGTTTTTTGGGTGCTCTCAGGCCGTAAGAGTCCCTAAGCTTGGGAAGGGGCGGTGTCCCAATTTTGGGATGAGGGTGTTTAGAAGGAGCCTTGAAAATGGGGAGGATTTTGTGGTTTTTTAGGGTGGGAACTCCCCACCCCGCCCCACAAAAATCTTTCTAGCCCTCTAGAAGTGAGGGGATGCTGGAAGGAAGAGTCTCCACCAAGTAGAGCTCATTTCAAGCTCTATATCGCACTTTACGGCGCTTCAATCCATGAAGTGTAGATGTCGTAGTCCCTTCTGGCGTTTTTGCTGCTGCTTGTAGCTACCGGCGGCGTTTTATCTATGTCATAGCCGCCGTTTACGTCGAACTCTTGGTCGCGAGGGTTGTCTTGCTCTGAGAACCACTGTAACGGGCTGAGTCTCCAGCTCCTGCTCTGAAGTCGTCGTCGGAGTTTGCAGAATGGCGTTCTCAGTCCGCGTCAGGGGATTACCCCCTTTGCAGGACTGAGGGGCAATCGTCATCAACGACCCAAAGCAGGGAGACTCGAATATTTGGAGTTTCTGGAGGCCCATTTCCGTTTTTAACCAAACCACTGGTTCTGGGACCCAAACCGGGGGTTTTACCTCAAACTCGTGTGTTCGCACGAGTTAATTCATTTATTTTATGTCGAATTTTGTCGCGAACAAACTTTGATTTATGTTTTGCCGTTCTGGCACGAAATCATCGCGTGCGAGGCACGCTAGCAATTTCGCGTGAGCTCTCTCGACCTCACCCTTGCTCCCCCGATCCCTCGTCCTCGCTTGCTTGTTTTGCAAGGAGGGCAAGGGGGGCCAGGGCACGAGGCCACGAGGCCTTGCCCTCGAGGCCCTCGTGGCCTCTCAGCCATGAGGGCCTCGACCAGCCCTCGTGGCCGGCCGGCCAGCCGCCAGCCGCCGATCGCGGCCTCAGCCCGATCGGCGGCTGGCGGCTGGCCGGCCAGTCACTTGGCCGGCTGCCGGCCATCCAGCCGGCCGGCAGCGAGCTGGCCACCGGCCAGCCCTCTCTGACACAAGGGGTGGTGCGCAACCACCCCTCGCTTCAGCAAGGAGGGAGGGCCGAACCTGCCCTCCCGCTACAAAGGGTTTGAAGGTTAATTGTCATGCATTTTTTTCTGTTTCCCTTCAGCCGATGCTGGATTTCGGGAGTCACCCTTGTGATCGAGGACTCTGGCCGATCGACGATCACCGACGAAAGCCGCAGATCGTGGACCTCGCAAGCCGATCGAGAATCAGCTAATTGACGGCTGGCGAGGTGCGATCGGGACCTCTCGTCGTTGATCATCGATTGGTCGGATGGCCATGACAAGTTTTTTTTTGCTCTGGTGTTGACGCATGCCGCGAGCGAGCATGATTTTGGACTGGGCTTATCAGTTACTTTTCTGCCGGTGCTGGGCGGATTAGAGTCACACTTTGCGTTTTATGGGTATCTGAGCTATTTCACCCTTAAGATACCGCACGCATGGGACAGGATCAACCCAAAACCACTTGACGACCCATACACCATGTGTTGCAATTGGACATGTGGGCACCCCATGCTGGCATGTTGTACTACCCATTGAATTGGGAGCCATGAGTCTCGGTGTGGCCATTTTCTCTTTTGCGGATGTGATGGTAGAGGATTAATGGCAACGCGCTACATGGAGTTAGCCATTGTGGCCGTACTCAGCGTTTGTTATCCCTATGTGGTGGTCATTTTAGGTATAGTATTACAGACACAAAATGAGTGAAGTATTGTCCCTATAAGGATTATATGTGCACAAAATGCCTTCCAGTAAGCGTTCAATACATACAAATTCATGAACAATATACGAGTCAGAATTTCACAACCTGGACATTTACGCCTTGAAGTTGATTACATATGAGCACATTGCTTGTCAGTTCATACACATTAGGATGACATGTGGAGCATATGCCTTGCTTCTGGTGCATACCAAATAGCCTTGCATACAATTTGCCAAGTACACTTGCTTACAGGCTCTAGGTATACAAAGAGTGTGAATGAATGTGGACAATACCTTTTCAATTGCATTCAGACTCCAATGTTATGGGATACATTCAGCACTGTAAGCCCGTACTGGCTGAGAGTGGAACATTTTGGGATTGTACGTCTGTGCTAAAAATCTATGCATCTGTTGTGTAACTTCGTCCTTCTGACATGATGTTGAGGACACAATGGTGGCTTTTGGATTAGTCTGACCCAGTCACGTGGCCGAACTTACTTGTAACATGGGTACGAAGGAGCATACGGGAACCCTTGGTTTTTGCTTCTACACATATCACATGGAATTCCAGAGGCTCACATCGAATCCATTAGAGACCAAAGCGCCGCGTAATCCTGCACATGCGCATGTGCAGTGTCCATGTTGTTGAACACCATCCCATCCTTCGGTTCCTTTTGCATCTCCTTGCGCTTCTTGGGAGTGTGACATGGTTCGTTGTCAGAATCACCTATCCAAACAAACGTATAACAAGATAAAAAACACAACTGTCAAGTGCAAGAATAAAGCATTTGGTTGCCATGTTCTGTTGCAAACAAAACAAACAAAAAGAGGGAAACAAGGTAGGAATTACCGAGGTGTCCATGTGGGAGGGATAGGACGCTATCGCACCCCATGCTATACCTAACAGGTCGGACTTCCTAGACATCTGGAGACCCTTGAGCACGGGGTGGCTCATCATAGGGTTGGTTCTGTGGGAGGGTGTTCCACTCATCCAACCTCCTTTTAAACAAGTAATCGTCTCAATTCCTCTCCAACCAAAACATGACATTGTCAAACGCGCCTGATGTGTCATTCCGCAGAGGGTTATCTGGGGACCACTGCAAAGCAGGACCAAGGGAGGGGCAAATCGTTCTCGTCTAGAGTTGATCGCTTGGCAAGACGCCACGCATGAAGTTGGGAAGCCATATGAACACCAGGCATTTTGTCCACAATCTAGCACAGTATGTATCCCATCTATACGCTTGAACATGCTTACCAGACTACTCTAAGACTTGGTCCACCATACCGAAGTTACGCAAGCAACTGCAGCACCGGCATGACTGGGGGTGGCCGCGACGACATCATCGACAACGAAGCGAGCCTGAATGAGACTGGAGCGAATGCAGAGCCACAACGCAGGGACATCGCGTGCCCTGGATGGGCCACCGAAGAATGGTGAAAACCATAGAGGTGAGGGCACTTTCCACGGAAACAAACCTTTCACCATAGAGCCTTGTACCCTTACGCATGTCCTTGTCCACCGATGGCAACCTACTTTGAAGCATACAGCCTCTTACCTTGACACATGTCCATGGCGACTGGCAATTACAATGATGTGATAGAGACATGGGAACGGGCGCTCCTCATAGGCTGCCACGGAAGTTGCCACAGGGACAAGTGGCAAAGCGCTTAACGGCGCAATCCAATTGGTCCGCTTACCATTCAATGAGCTGGCCAGGCAACTCTCAGGTTTGGCAACACGTATGCACGCTGAGAAAATACTTGGAAGCTTCCTAGCAACACAGCCGCTGACTAGGCGTCAGTGCCTGGTCAGACGTTGACGACAGTCACAGGTCGTGCACACAACGGCAAGAGTTTGGCTAGGAGACACAAGACAAAGTCTCAGAATGCTTCAAAAGCATATGCACAGAGAAATGACAAATGACAGGTCCAAGGCATAAATACCTGCCGCGGCGCACGGCGGGTGTCGCACGCGGCAGTCCAAGAGCTGTCCTAAACCCGGCCCAAAACCACTGTTTTGGCCGTAACTTTGCGCACACATGTCAGAATGCTACGTCGTCTGAACCTAGACATGAAGAATCAAAAGACAAACGCTACGATTGGTCACATGCATGCATCCATCATCAGACGGTGGACATACAACGCAAAAACATGCAAATAAGGCTCACGGCCAGTCCGCCGAAAGACGCCTGCAAGCTGTAGAAAAAACAACAAAGAGTCCCGGCTGCATCTGGGGCTCTGGAACGGTAGTCAGCCAGCTCCAAGCCGGTAGTCCGCCGCCCGTCATCGCACCAGTGTCACCAGGGCCTGCCTCGAGGATCTGCACGAGTATGGACACAACCGAGAGGTCACAGTAAACTATACACAAACGTCACAAATCACAACACTCCCCCATGACCCAATGGTACGCATGTCCATACACGTGCAACACTCGTACAAACACAATAGTGAGTGACACAAACTGATGAGGCACAGACGCATATCCCACACTCAACCACCCTCAGGCATGGGGCGAAGCTCAATAGAACGAATGGCCACTAGGAACTTTCCGCGAGCTAGTGCCTTTGTCAAGAAATCAGCTCGGTGCATGTCTGTGCCAACCCACATGACGGAGATCACACGTCGCTCCACCAGATCACGAACAAAGTGATGCTCAACCGCAATGTGCTTTGTGCGAGAATAAAAAACGGAGTTCTCCGCAATGGCGAGAGCACTCTGGTTGTCGCAACGCAGCACAATGGCAGGTACTGACTACCCAAGCTCAAGAAACAAGCGCTACAGCCATACTGCCTCAGCAGCCCCTGCCCCAAAAGCAACGTACTCTGCCTCCAACGAACTACGTGCGATGTAGCCCTACTTCCCGCTTCGCCAAGACAGAGCGGTACCACCGAGTAGAAAAACGTAGCCAGTACGCCTGCGTCCATCTGGGCTCTAGGCCCAATCACTATCAGTGTAGACGTCAAGGACCACCGAACACTGTCAACAAAAACAAAGTCCGAGGTGGAGCATGGTGACCACGTACTGCACCACTCGCACAGTCGCATGAAGGGCTCTCGCACGTGGAGCCTACGAGAATTGAGCGAGGAGGTTGACGGCAAACGCGATGTCTGGACGCGTGGTAGTGGCCAGGTACATCAGAGATCTGATGAGACGGAGGTACAAGGTCACGTCCACTGTCTCCCCGAGCTGTGTAGGATCATCCACCTTCAGGACATCCTACCCATCGGGTGTGAGAGATGTGGAAGCGGAGGGCACTGAATCGAGAAGATCACTAAAGCGCTCCCCCACGACTCGTGCATATCGGGCCTGATGCAACAACAGTGTCCGACGTTTGCGATCAAGCACGATCTCCATACCGAGAAACACCGATGCAAGACCGAGGTCCTTCATCCTGTAGGCAGTCTGCAGGACAGCCTTGGCCTCCTTCGTGGCGTCCAGGCCCGGAGATGCGATCGAAAGGTCATCGACATAGACCACGATGGTGGTGAACCGCTCGGGTGTCAGTAGGATGAACAGAGAGGGGTCTACCTCACTCTGTACGTATCCTGCACGAGTCAAAGTGCCGGTGATCTCCCGGTTCCAACACCGCGGAGACTGCTTGAGGCCGTACAAGGACTTGCGCAAGCGCCAGACCTTGTCACCGTCCTCAAAGCCCGGTGGCTGGGCCACGTAGATCTCCTCATCGAGAGAGCCATGAAGGAACGCATTGTTCACATCCATCTGGTGCAGTTCCCAATCATGCTGAGCCACTACACCAAACAGAGCTAGAGCTGAGGTCATGCGGCCGACAGGGGCAAAAGTGTCAGTGTAATTGACTCCCTCAATCTGAGAGTACTCCTTGACGACCAAGCGGGCCTTGTAGCATTTCAGTAAGCCATCTGGCTTCACCTTCTTGCGAAAGACCCACTTGACCTGAATAGTCTTCCTCCCAGGAGGAAAGTCGACAAGCTCGTAGACTCTGTGCTCTCGGATAGCGCAAAGCTCATCCTCATAGGCAGCACGCCAAGCGTCAGCATCCTGTGATGAGAGAGCCTCCCTCTGTGTGATTGGGTCGGGCGCCATAGAGGGAGAACTCAGCGTGGCGAGTGCACACGCCTCTGTGCCGGGCCTGACGACCACGAGATTAGCTGTTGCGTCACAAGCGATATGGAACTCGCGACTGACAAGGTCGTGCCCTACGGGGCACGCTGGATGTACCTCTGTGAGCTCAGTGCGGACACTTAGGCCTAGGGCCTTTGTGCCGAGGTCACCACTCGCGATGGTGCGAGAGGAGCGCCTGGGTCCGGGGCCCGACGCTCGCTGAGCTCCGGAATCCAGTGGTCGAAGATGACCACCGGGCTCACGAGAGTAACCTGAGGTTGAAGGACGCACCTCAGGCTCAAGGACAGATGCGACCACAGCTGGTGAGGGCTGAGACGAGGCAGCCGGAGACGCCGTGCGAGGAGATGCGTGTGTGGGGAACACGGGGCTGGATGTGATAGCTGGAGCAGGCAAGACTGGACCTTACACTGAGGCAGGAGTACCAGGCGACGTAGGAACAGGAGTGGGCGAGACTGGATCAGATATAGAAATAGGGGTGCTAGTAGACGCAGGTGTTGGTGGAGAAGAAGACGTGGAAACAGAGGTACCTGTGGGGTGTGAAACAGGCTGGACAGGCGAGTTCTCTGGACTAACGGCAATGATCGCCAGATCGTCAAGGGCCGGAGACCGAGAAGGGGCTCGAGCGAACACATCCGCCTGATGAGGGATGCTCGCTGGCGTGGAAGTCTGGTATCAGAGCTGATGTATCGCTTTGATACCATGAGAAAAATGCGTGGAAGCTTCCTAGCAACACCGCGGCTGACTAGGCGTCACTGTCTGGTGAGACGGTGACAACAGTCACAAGTCGTGCACACAACGACAAGGGTTTGGCTAGGAGACACAAGACAAAGTGTCATAATGCTTCAATAGCATATGCAGAGAGAAATGACAAATGACAGGTCCAAGGCATAAATACTTGCCGCAGCGCACGGCGGGTGTCGCACGCAGCAGTCGAGGAGCTGTCCTAAAACCTGCCCAAAACCACTGTTTTGGCCGTACCTTTGCGCACACATGTCAGAATGCTACGCCGTCTGAACCTAGACGTGCAGAATCAAAAGAAGGACGCTACACCTGGTCACATGCATGCATCCATCATCAGCTGGTGGACATACAATGCAAAAACATGCAAATAGGGCTCATGGCCAGTTTGCCGAAAGACGCCTGTAAGATGTAGAAAAAACAGCAAAGAGTCCCGGCAGCATCTGGGGCTCTGGAACGGTAGTCGGCAAGCTCCAAGCTGGTAGTCTGCCACCAGTCATCGCACCAGTGTCACAAGGGTCCGCCTCAGAGATCTGCACGAGTATGGACACGGCCGAGTGGTCACAGTAAACTGTACACGAACGCCACAAATCTCAACTTATGCCACTACATGAGTGTATGCCTGCTCCTGGACCTTGAGGGATGTTTCAATGCAAAAATGATAATGTTGACATTGTGAAGATGGCCATGCAGACATTTAGTTTGAGGGGTGTTAGAAAGCTGAAGCAAATGGAGTTTGTTGGCGTCGATAAGTACACCTGTGTTTTCACAACGTAAGAAGTACGTCGAACTGATCATACTTAAGTACATATATAATAATGTTCACAACGTCAGATTTTCATGTGTGACACGCGTGATTGCATGACGTGTACATGCACAAAATGAATAATGGAAGGTACAATAGGTGTAAAAAATACCAGCTAATACTTCTAGTGAATAAAATGAACATTATAGCGTGAGAATGAGATTTTGACAATGATGAGTTGTATATTTGGCCTATTTTTTTGAGGAAAGGGTTAATGAGGCTCATTGTTCTGGGGTAAGGGCGGATAAGGCTTATTGTTTCTATGAAGGGGCAAATGGGGCTTATTGTTCCGAGGTAGGGGTGGGAGGGGCTTTTCTTCTGAGGGAGGGGGGGATCGGTCTTGCTATCTGAAATGAGGGGTATATGGTCACTCCGCCCATTTAAAAAAAGGCGAGCAGATTTGATTTGTGTCCCTTTGTAAGACAAAAAGGGAAGGATCATCAATAAGATTAAGGCAATTCTAAGCCTTCTTTTAAACTATATTTGTCTTTATTATGGTTGGTCTCATGTCTTCTAGCTTATGGTGGAAGCATCTTTGTTTCAAACATGTCATATCATTGATGATTGTTTTTGTTTCAACTGTCAACCGTTTCTCCATATTGATGTACGCCCTTGGCTGCTTAATATACTCCAAAATAAGTTCCTCTATTTGTTTAACTCTTCGTTTTCATCTGGTTGGAAATTCCCTCACTCATACCTCTCCCCCACACCGGGTTCAAGCCCCTAGTGGGTTTTTGCTGACGTTGGCCCAGTGCCTCAGTAAGCCACGTATGCAGGCTAGCTCACCTCTGTAGGTTTTCAAACAAACAACGGCGTTGAAAGTTGCCTTTTGGTTTGGTTGGGGGGCTTGACCCAACCCTTTTCCGTCGGTCGTGGGTGCTTAAAGTCTGCGCCACGAAGGCGAGCCGGAAGGCGTTTTTGTTGGCGTTATTTTTAGATAATTTCCACTATGCTCGAGCGAATCTAGAGGTACCATGAGGGAGGGAGTCGGCGAAGGCGAAAACCGGCGAAGAGACGCATGTGATTCGCGAGATTCGCATAGGTGGAAAGGGTGTGCTCATCATACTATCGCCGAGTTCGCGAGGCAACTCAAGCGCGCGGAGTCGGGACGGCAAGAGTGCCCATGCGCCCAGAAGAAAAGGTAATTATCGAAAACACTGTAAGCGGCACGGTAGCGATGTGAAAATTTAGAACAAACGCAGGCTTTTAGTACGTCCTCATCGAAACGACACTTGTATTTATTGGAATAGGTCCGTTATGACCATCATGAACCAGCGACGGAATGAAAGCAGGTATTTTCATGCAAAGCGTTCATTGATTTCGCGTGTATATGGCCGAATCATATATGTATGACGTGTTCAGGCAATCGAAACTTCTGCATAGCGAGCGCGCACATGCGAAGAGAGAAAACGTTTTCCTCTGCAGTGCGTAAACATTCTATGGCGGCGACGCTGCAAGATTTCTTTAAGTAATCCACACGATTTCCGATAGACCTTCAATGTTTCCAGATTAACAATGAATCAAAAGCTACCTCAACGTAAAATAGTACATGATCGACAAAAATGACTCATTTAGGGGTACTCTTGCTTCTGGGAGAGTTGCCGCGGAAGTAATGCTTCGGCTCTATTGGAACATGGGCCACTCTTCCTTACCTCCAGACCGGTACAACGGGAATCCTGCAGGGTCAAGTGCTATTTCACCGCCAAAACTTTGTAATCCTGCTTGACCTGGAACTTGAACGGGATGTGTAACGTTGTCGATGGTTTCTCTTCGTTTTCGAGCCCAACCAGGAACTAACCTCATAGGTCCTACCAAGTTTTGACAATCCCTATAATCTTAGATTCCTAACCGCCCTAGCATGGACTGGTATCCTCTTTGAGAATAAAACGCAATGTCTGAATATTGGAACAATGTACATAGAACGAAAACCTCAACAGCCACGTGAAGCACGACTGGCAATAAGGGTTGCTGGAGGCCGCAGTAGCGAACCGAATTACAGTGCGGCGTCTTGTTGCGGGGGCCTCTTTGGTTGGCGATTGCAGCAGCAGGATAGCCCGCCCCACTGCTGCGAGGCCCTACTGGCTGACCAGTGCAAGGGGTTGCTGCTTGGCCACCTGTTGCTGGCGCTGCTGCACTCGCCTGACCCCGCTTCACCCGTCACTGTCGGCTCTCGCACACGCTGGTCAGCCCCCTACGCGCCAAGTACCATCCGCCCTACAAATTTAAGTTCCCTTTCTCACCTCTCGTTTCTCGAGTTGGCCACTTGTGCTCTGTTCCCCCGGGCTTTTGCAATGGCGTGCCTTCGTCGGGTCCCCTCCTCCCCCTTGGCGTCCCTTGTTCTGCTGCTGCTGGCATGCTCGTCTGTGCGGGCGTTCTACCTGCCGGGCATGTACCCGAAGGCGCACCCCGTTGGTAGCGTGGTGCAGGTGAAGGTGAACTCCCTCTCCTCCATCGCTACAGGGCTGCCGTTCAACTTCTACTCGCTGCCGTTCTGCGTGCCAGAGGAAGGCGTGCGGCGAACGGAGGAGAACTTCGGCGAGGTGCTGGTGGGCGATCTGATCGAGAACGCGCCTTACAAGTTCCACATGCTTCAGACGCAGCGCGCGATCAAGGTGTGCGACGGCGCGCCGCTCACGCAGGCGCAGGTGGACCGATTCAAGCAGCGCATCAACGACATGTACCACATCAACCTGCTGCTGGACAACCTGCCCGTTACCACAGACGCGCTGGAGGACAACCCGGGCAACGTGGTCACAGGCTTCCCCATTGGTTATACTCGCGACGGGAAGCACTTCATCTACAACCATGTCATTTTCAAGGTGCTGGTTCACGAGTACAAGGAGACTGCCGCCGCGTTGGCCGGCATGTCTATCGGAGACTCCGCGCTCGACGTGCTGCCTGCGGCGGAGGCGGAAATGGCGTCAGGGCGCGGCAACAACACTGGCTACCTGGTGGTGGGTTTCGAGGTTGCGGCGTGCAGCATCGCGCGCGAGCCCAGCCCCAACTCGCCGAACTACACGGCGGTGCCGCCCATTGACTGCCTGGGCGCCAAGCCGCAGGAG
>SZWC01000786.1:338347-355599 GCA_023375785.1 Penium margaritaceum | reverse complement strand
ACAAGGAGAGACAGAAGACTGGCCATCCATTGCAACTGAACTTTGTGACCGTTTTTTTATATGTTGGTACTCTATATGCCTAGGAGATGCGCATGCCCCTCCCTTCCCTCCCCTCATGCATGTTTTCTGTTTTGCATTTTCTTTCTCTCTCCATTGATCTGTCTCATTTCCCATTGAAGCCAGACACACATGAGTGCAAAATGATGAGTATGAAGCAACTTTTGCACAAATTACTCAACATATTGGCTACCTGAGGATTGCTCACACTTGCAAGGTGTCTGGGGTGACCCTTTGCTTAACCCTGGCNGCAACTGAACTTTGTGACCGTTTTTTTATATGTTGGTACTCTATATGCCTAGGAGATGCGCATGCCCCTCCCTTCCCTCCCCTCATGCATGTTTTCCGTTTTGCATTTTCTTTCTCTCTCCATTGATCTGTCTCATTTCCCATTGAAGCCAGACACACATGAGTGCAAAATGATGAGTATGAAGCAACTTTTGCACAAATTACTCAACATATTGGCTACCTGAGGATTGCTCACACTTGCAAGGTGTCTGGGGTGACCCTTTGCTTAACCCTGGCTCTTGCCATGAGTGAAAGCGCCCAGGAAAGCATTGCCAAGTTGAGTGATATGAGGAACATAAGGGAGGGAAAACTATGCCAAAATTTTCTGATAATTTCCGCACTTTTTGATTACAAGGGGTACTTCGTAACCCAATTAAAGGATACGAGGGATAGGGAGGGATATCCTACATGACTCGATCTAGGGTCTAGCGAGGGAGACCAATGATGGTCTAATCATGGCTGATGACAACCAGGGTGAGAAACTTGTGTTACGCCTTATTGGGTTGGGCCCAAGGGTGAGGTTGGAGTCAGAGGGAGGCTTCTAGGAAGTAAAAATACACACAATGAGGTGAATTACTGTGGGATCATGGATAGTAGAATATAAGATAAGTTGAATAGTCCAAAGGGATTTGGGCTCCTGGTTGGAGAGTGTGCACCATGAGACGGGTATGGAATTCAAGATGTCAAAGACGACATGAAGTTTGGCCACTGAGATCAAATATCATTCAAGGGGGAGGGATGTTGGGGATGGATGTCAAGACATATCGAAATATGAATTTACAGCGAAGGTGGATGGAAGGGAGTTTTGGAGGAAAGTCTGGCAATGTGTGGATGAGAGAACACAACTACCTTGTTTGGAGAAGGGTTGAGAAAAAAAGGGTGGTGTTTTCCCATTGTGACTCACCTGGAGAAATGAAGGAATAGTCACATTTATGGATTGAGCGGAATAAGGAGGGATGGCCATATAACTCCTAGTCCGTCTTTGGATTTGGGGTAAACTATTGTAGCTAATGAATAGAGACGGGGTCAAATGGAAGCGGGGTCATGTATACGATCGGAGGACAGGAAGATAGGAAGCAGCGTCACGATCAGATGGAGGTGGCCCTAATAGGGGGACACATATAAAAGTGCAACATGAATTTAGGATTGAGGTATGTCTTTCCTGCTACAACTCTGGTCGGGGATTGACTTTGGGATTTGGCCCAAAATAGTAACAGCGGTATGGAGGCATCGGTCGAGGAGTTTAATGGTTCAGAGGGTTGACGAGGGATGAAAACATCCCTGGCCAAGCAATGGGCGAGAGTACTGGGTCGGTTTCAAAAGAGGAAGAATTTCTTGATGGTTATTTTTCTAATGCAATGAGGGCTCCGAGCACATTCATGGGTTCCTAAGTCCATTCCCGTGGGCTACTCCGATAGAGCAGGATCAAATTCTCATCATGATATTCCGTATTCTGACATGTAAGGATAAACGAGAAATTTTTAACAGTGTTATCGTCCCATTTGAATTCATACATTGGACAAAGGTTACGTGGGATAAGTAGGCAAGAATATATTTTATCAAGTGACAGCGAAGCGTGGGGAAGGTGGTATGCGGGTACTTCCGGTTCGCGAGTACGCCAATGTAGGTCGGATTGTTTTCAAGAAATACATGGGTGAGGCTTTCATCTTGATTGACGTGCGGGCATGTCCAAGGATAAGGCTGAAGTCATAGGGATAGGAGGACTTGGAGAGCTTGGATGGCTACTTTTACTCTAACTAAAAGGTGGAAGATGAATCGGTTAGGGAATCCTGCAAAGCCTTAAATTGTAATGTACGTAGTGAAGCTGAGGGTGCGAGGAATCGAGGAACCTGTATGCAAGATTTGCATCAGAAGATTTGAAGGGAGTACATAATGTTTGCCACCAGTTGTTGTTTTGCGGGAGAAGAGGGGACGAGACCATACAAGAGGTCATAGAAGGTGACATTGTTATGGAGGAGCCACATTTTGGAAGGTTGAAGACCAAAAGGTAGGAAGTCATGTACCAAGGGAGAGTTTGTATGTTACGTATTATCGTGTTGATTCCTTGTAAAATAGACAAGGTTCTACTTTTTTGGATCGGATGCACGTGCGCAAAGTTACAGCCAAAAATGATTCTGGGCCAGTTTTCGATCAATCTGACTGTGCCGTGTGCGTCACCCACCGTGCGCCACGGCAGTAATTATGTTGTGTGGTTGTCAGTTGTCACCCCTCTTTGAACTATGAAGTGATTGGAGCTTATGATGCTTTGCGATTCTACCTCGCATAATCCTTCCTGCTTTTTGTACCTGCTTGCTTGCTAGTGCGTGAGCTCATCGGATAATGTCGCCACATCAACAACAGAAAGGGTAGCAAGCTTCCAAGTAGTTTCTCATGATATCACAGTAGCAAGACCTTCCTCACCAAGCCACGTCGTAGAGATGTAGCACCAGTAACAATAGTGAGAGTCAACACTAATTATGTATTGGAGGACCCATCCAAACAACGTCGATAGCAATCACCCAATGTTTGCAGCAACGGCATCATTGCACGACTACTAGAATGGATATAAATACCATCTGTAGTCGTGTGAGTTAATACCACCACCAGAGCAACATCACTAGTGGCAGTGACGAGCTATAGCAACCACACCAAGCGGCGGTAGCAGCACCGGATAGGTGCACCAACCTGTGTGGTTACGACTCGCAACACAAACAAAGAAAATTATCTCACAACAGTAGATTGTGGCAGTGGTTATGAGCAGTAGCAGTGTGCAATGGACACAACGATGAGCAGTAGCAGCAACAGATATATTCGTGAGTAGCAGTAGCATCACGGTGATGGAAACAATGGCATTGCAACTGCTATACTACTAGCAGTAAGAGCAATATCTGTAGCCGCATCATTAGAGCAGCAGCTACAATAGCAAAGTAGTAGTAGTAGTAACCTTTATAGCAACAAAAGTGTTGTGGTAGCAATAGCCATGACTATTGTGCTGCGCATTACAAAAGTTACACAAAACTGTTGCGTAAAACTTTGTAGTAGATTTTCTATGTAGCTACATAAAAGTTACATGGCTACAGAACACCTGCGTAACCGCATGTAGGGGATGACAAGATCACCCATCCTTCTTTCATCATGTGGAATACCGTACTGGACGGAATATTCGCCGGCTTTTTCAAACCATTTTATGTGATTTTCATATTAGCCCAAATTCTGGGCAAATTTGGTTTTGTTCATGATCGCCCAAAGTGCCTGGCCACTGAGGTGCAAAGCCTTATATTCGCCGACGGGGTCATGTTCGGTGTCAGCGCTTGAGGAGAGATCCATAATCACACGTCAAACATCCGGAAAATCGGATGTTCGAAGTGGCGATTGCGGAGCCGTCACCTGAGTTGTTGATGCGCGACTGCTCATCGAGCGGCCGAACCATCGCCTGCACGCTTTTTTTTCCTGCCACTGAGGCGCTGACAAATGAGCAGTGTCACCCAAATTTCTGAGGTGATTCGCCCAAGTGGTCAGTAATTTCTCCAGAAACGCATGGGCGAACTCAAAACATTATTTTTAGTGAATATAGCGTCCAGTACGGTATGTGTGACTCTAAGCAAGTATGACGGAAAAATTGTTGGCGTCGAACATGTCAGTGAAAACGCTAGTGTAAAATACGATGGCATGAAAAAGTGTGTTGATGTCATCGTTAGCAATGCTGGCACGAGCAATTGTTGGATCAATACATCTTTTTTTGTTTCCTACACCTCACAGACACGTTTGATTCCTTGTTATGACCAATCACCCTTCAAATGTACATTCATGTTCTAGTGTACATGCTAGGTCGACATCTTATGAACATTCATCGAAGTTTCGAGATTGACACTTGTTCATTTCCTGTCACCAACAACATTTTGCATGATTTCTCGAATATGATTCAAACACATGGTGAAATATTAGGTGACCTATTTTTTCCCTTAACTGCATGCCTTGTCATATTTGGGGTTCTCTCGACCGCAAGAGTTTTTACTAGGCAAAAACCCATCCCCTACTTACATCCGGGGCTGTGGATGTTTTTTTGGTTTGCCCAGGCTCACGTGGGGCCCACTAGGTTCCCCGCCGGGTTTCCTGCTGGGCCTGTTGGTAGCAAGGCCCAACAGGTTCTTTATATCATATGGGGGATTCACGGACCCCCTACTCAAAGCACTTGTGAACCAGGTAATTCAATAGCAAAACATTGATCAAATCCATCTCCTTATTATACCCAGGGTTGTGGGTTTTAAATTTTTCTTTCCCTGGCTCCTGTTGGGCCCCGCTACAATGGGGTCCAACAAGTTCCCTTTCATCATATGGGGTATTCTCAAACCCCCACCCATTAAAACCGCTCGCCACATGCATCCCCTCATACACTCACTTCATACACTCTGGGGGGGGGGGGGGGGGGGGGGATGGGCCAAGCGATGTCGGCAGACCCGTCCCCCTTAAAAACCCAAAATTGTTTAAGGAAAGTGTATGAGATGGTATATGTGGGAGGGGGGATATTAAAAATAACAGTAGTGTACTCGTGTGAGATGATTCCTAGGAGTCGCAGGATGTACACTTGTGTACATTTCACGACTTCCACAACATGCACCCCCTTCATACACTTGCCTTATACTCTCCCGAGGAGGGATACATCAAGAGATGTTGGCAGACATATCCCCCCCTCCAAGACAGAGAAAGTGTATGAGGCGAGTATATGAGATGGTGTATGTGAGGGGGTATTAAAAATACGTTTGTGTACTCTCGTGAGAGAATTTCCAAGAAGTCGCAAGATGTACACCTGTGTTCATTTCACGACTTCTGCCACATACACCCCCTCATACACTCGCCTCATACACTCGGGACCAAGGGGTGGGGGTGGACCAAGCAATGTCGACGGACCCGTCATCCCACCCCCTTAAAAAAACAAGAGAGTATACGAGACAAGTGTATGCGACGGTGGATGGAAGGGGGAATTGAGAATAGACACTTATGTACTCGTTCGAGATATATTCGAGGAAGTTGCGTGATGTACACTAGTATACATTTTGTGATAGCCACCACATCCACGCCCTGAACACTCAACCCATACACTTTGGGGGAGGGGCTCGTCCGATCGAGTGTCTTATAAATGATTAAAAGTGTCTCGTGTATACGTGAAATCATCATGTATATGTGCAACAAATCATTGAAGTCAATGTAGGAATTCTCTTAGAACGTGTACGTTAACTAGGTGTTGCAAGAAACTCTTAACATACGTATAATGGTCTAAATATAAAAACAATTATAATCTTCGTAACCCCCTACGAAGCTCCCTTTATGTGTAGGTACCTATAAATCCATCTAATTGTGTATAAAACACCTACAATTAACCATACCTCCTCATGTGGGACCGTTACAAGGGCAAGGGGCCAGGCTATCCCTCCTCTTTCTCCGCTTCAGGTATCATGAGTCCACGATTGCAATCACTCCCATTCAAAGAGCTTCGTCGCATGTAGGATGAGATGTGCCACCAGTAGCAGCGTCAGGCGGATGCACTACATGAGATCACGGAGTCACTAAGGGGTCGTTCAAGGGCCTCACAACAGAGACCAGGAGGACCTACTAGCGATACACCATGTTTTCAACAGTCTACATCCTACACAACACCACGACTTCAGTACACTTTATTGCATGTTGATACCTAAGATGAGGAGGAGATAGAGGATGACACACACGAGGACAAGATTTGTGTCCTTTAAGAGTGCATTCATGAATTACGTTTGGGGTCACAACCTCTCACCTTGCCACCTTTTTTCCGTCATTATCAGGGACGTCATACACCGGTGTTCACTTTTGATGGCGTTTCTCTCACTGGTGGTCGTCCGGTACCTCGTCCACCATCTCCCGAGCCTGAGGTCCATTGAGCGACAACCGAAGTACTTTGAGACACCTCCATCCCTTTGCAATAGCGACAAGGGCTTCCATTTTTAAGAGATGTTATTTCAAGTGTGGGCAAACTCTGAGGATGTCTAATCCTACTACCAGAGCCAGTACCAGACCTGCGATGCTCACCACGTCCAAAGGGCAGTGAGAGCGATGTGTATTTTTATCTATGCCATGCAGCAAGAGACTGTGGTCGACCTCCGCCCCTTCCTGGGTGAGACTTGGATTAGCAATGGAGTAGATCCGTGCTAAGGCTGGGAGCTGGCCCTGATATTTCTCGGTGTGAAGACCCATGCCACAAGGACGGCACCACTACATGAGTTCCACTCTCTCTGCCAGGATGCCACAGAACTCATAGCCGACTACTAGAGGCATGTGATGCACTTTTACATAAGCCTTGGTTCTCGTGGCGGGATGCAGCCGTGATGGAGGCGTAAATGGACCTCATGAAGCTCTTTGCGGGCTACGACGTTGTGGCCCACTCTAAGTTGTCAGAGTCACTACTGCTACTTCCTTGGGCTCATCTTTCTTTT
Organism: Penium margaritaceum; assembly: GCA_023375785.1. Classification (NCBI taxonomy): domain Eukaryota; kingdom Viridiplantae; phylum Streptophyta; class Zygnematophyceae; order Desmidiales; family Peniaceae; genus Penium; species Penium margaritaceum. The sequence continues at coordinate 348,790 of SZWC01000786.1, read as the reverse complement.
CTTCAGGCGACATCCGTTCATAAGGCTACTATCGACCATCAGCACAGTTGACTTGTTACAACAACGACTGTGATTCCTCCAGCGCCTCTGTCCCAGCTTGCCGACCCATATTCCACCACTTCTTATTATTCCTCCTCTACCCCAAGCGGCCAAACTTAGTGCGTTGCAGCGGCCGCACGTGGGAAGAAGGAGAAGGAGAGATGGGACAAGGGACACCATCAGCACCGATCAGCGAGCAATGACAGTGGACGTTCTTTCTACTGCTACAACTAAGGAGGCACTCACCGCTACACGGAGTGTGAGAAGCCCCTTGATTGGTCTTGGATCATGTGCGATTCCCAGGTGGCACACGCATAACAGATGTCCTTAAATGAAACATGGACGTGTCATGCTGTAACCATGATTGTGGCCAATATATTTGTTTCACCAAGTAACAATGGTGATGTGGACCCTCGGGATCGCAGGATGGTAGAGCTTCATTAGCTTCCGGAAAATTTTACCCAAGGAGGTATAAGTGTGTTTTCACAACGCGATGGTCCACAGACAGAATCTCTTGTTGTTTCTTGCCGGTGATGATGCTTGTGGAGGATCTTATTTGGCTTGCGACGAGGATGGACCTAACTGTGCCAACTGGCTTGAAGTGTCACAGGTTCGTGTTGTTTGTTGTTTTATTGAGTCCTTCACTCCAGTTCTAGTAGAGGCAAAATATTATGTGGCATGTTATCCAATGTCAAAGACTGGTCATGAGTCGAGTGGCACCTGGATTATTGACTCCGCGGCCACCAATTACATGACTTGTCACCGTAGTGACTCTGTTGTGCTTGGTCCCACTGCAGCCGTTCGGTCCATTATTACAAGGTCTGGTCAGTTGTTGCCTGTCCAAGGAGTTGGGGTTGCGCGGTTTGATTGTCCGTCTGGTCCCTTGTACATTAACAATATGCCCCTTTTCCTTGCTCTTGAGCTCAACCGGCTCTATGTCATACATGCACCACGATGGGTCTCAATACTAGGCACTCTGCTGACTCTGCCATATTGATTGCTCATGATACATGTGCCATTTTGCCTTTTCCCCCCATTGTTTATGACCTCTATCATGTGACTTTCCGCACTCCCTCCTTTTCTCCTCCCTCTCTCTCTCTTCTATGTTAAGTGTTGTTCTCTCCCTTGAGCACTAGCACTTGCTGCATCACCGCCTTTACCATGTGCGCTTGGACACTGTGTCAAAGATCATTCGAACTCAGCCAACCCTTGGTCTTGACATGGCTTCTTTTGAGAAGCTGCCCAATACCAATTTTCTTTCTTCTGCCCAGCGTAAGATGAATCGCTGCTCTTATCCTAACACCACATCCCAGGCACTTCGTCCTCTATATTTGGTCTACTCAGAACTTGTTGGTACCCCCCAGTTGAGTTCCTCTCAGATTGGGATCAATATGTTCTCATCCCGATTAATGAATTTGCCCATATGCGGTGGCTCTACAGCCTCTGCCACAAAATCCATGCTGTCCTGGAAGTCCACCTCTGGCTGGTGATGGCTGATTGTCAGTCTCATCACACAATTCACACGTTCCGCTCTCATTGTGATGGCGAGTTCTTAGGCTAGAGGGATTCCTACTCTAATGAGCACGGTATTTTTCACATGCTCTTCACCCATGTACACCTCGATAGAATAGTGTGTCTGAGCATTGGAACCGCACCATAAAGGATGTTTTCCATGCCATGCAGTCTGAGTGCAGTATTCCGGATTCCTTTGTATTTTAAGGGCTTCTTTTACATGATTTGGGTATAGAACTATTTGTCACATGGTCCTTTTTCAAAGCTTGTCATGCTATACGAGCTGTGGTCTGGCCATCGTACCGATTTCCACCTTGCTCACGTTTGAAGATCGCATGGTGCTTTTGGGACCCTGCTCGCCATCATGTTGTCGAGTATCAAGACACTCTCTTCTTTAAAGCTCTCACCTATTATGACCTGTCAAACATTCTGTCATTGGACGTCGACCACGTTTCCACTTGTGTGACTTCCCGACTGATGGGGGAGTCTACACCTGTGGATGGGGGAGTCTAGTCCTGTGGACTGTGGAGGCCTTCTCACCTACGGTTCAGTCTTTGGCTATCGACAATTCTCCCATCTTGGTTGTGGGTCAAGTAGCCTCATATGATCCGTTCAACACACCTCATCCCTTGCCAGTGTAAGTCCCCTTTGGCACATCAGATCCCATGCAAGGGTCATCCCCTCTAGCACACTCGATTCCATGTCAGTGTCCGTTCCCTATGGCACACCTGCTCCCGTGCTAGTGCCAGTCCCCTCTGGCATGATTGATCCTGTACAAGTGTCAATCCCCTCGAGCACACCTGATCTCATGTTAGTGCTAGTTCCCTCTGGCATGTACGATCTCGCGCCAGTGACAACATAGCTAGTCACACCTACTCTTGTGCTTATACCAATTTCCCGTGTGATTGTGGCCCTGCAGCCCGCTTTATAGTCCAAGGTGAGCACCTCAACATCAGGCTACCTCCGCAAACCCTGTGGTCAACCTCGACCACTAATCTCTAAGGCTCAGTGGACCGCTGACTTGGTACCAAGATGTCCAACAAACAGTGTCCAAAGTGGTTAGCCTAGCACAAAAGCCCTTCGCCTGAGTATCCACACAGATTACACTGAGGTGCATCGAGCATGCCCTGTTGGCAATGAGTTGGTCTCCTGTGATCTCTCGGTTGCTAATGATGTCGCAGCTGGACTTTTTGTGATCAGACCGAGTATGGAGGTGTATGTTTTGGCCACCTGGAGTTCTCCTTTGACGCTGCTTGACCCATGCACATTAAAGGAAGCACTCCCAGATGACGATGCAGAGCTGTGGCATGCTCGTTGTGAGGATCAGCTGAGAGCCATCCGTGAGAACGGTGTCCATGAGCCTTTTCACTTTCTGCCTAGGCATTTCTTGGCTTGGTGATTGGAAGACACGCTTTGCGTCTCTGTCTCATGCATAGCGCCCATTACTCTTGACATGTGAGGCCGCTCAGTGCAACGTTACTGCATCTATCTCGGATCCTGATGGCAGGTGGATCATCGATTTTGGCGCTACACATCACATGACGTCTTATCGTCAGGAATTCAGTGTACTTGCCCCGGTTGGGGATGTCTAGAGTTTTTGGACTGTATCCGGTCAGGTACTTCATGTTTGTGATGTTGGTGTTGTCCGTTTTCGGGGTCTGTTTGGCGACATCTACGTCACTGATGTGTTATATGTGCCTGGCCTTAAGCTTGGCCTTTTTTTGTCATTTCTCTCAACCGTATAAGCATGGATGCTCAGTTCTCTCATGGCATTAGCACATTCACTCTTCGTTCGGCTGGTTGTGTAATGTTGCATGTATAGTATTTTGATGAATCATGGTATGTCACTCGTATGTCTTCTGTATCGTCATCCTGTCTTCAAACGGGATGCATGTACTTCAAACGGGATGCATGTACTTGTTAAGAGTACTCTATCCCTGCATCATACTCACCTCCTTCACTATTGTCTGTACCACGAATACAACTTTTCCATTTAGAGCATGATTCGCATGCATCCTGCCCTTGGCCTCGATCTAGCTACCTTTGAGATACCTTGGAAAACTGAATGCATCTGCTACGCTCAGGATAAGATGCACTATTCATCTTATCATATCTCCTCTTCCCACGACTCCAACCCGCTTGAGCTCGTCGATTCTGACCTCATGGGTCCCTCACATGTTGAGTGAGTTATGAAGCGTGGTCGTTACGTTCTCACCCACACTGACGACGACTCTCACTTTCGATAGATGTTCTACACAAGAGCAGTGCAACGAATACAATTATTTATTGGCTCCTAGCAAGAGAGGGCGAATGTGGTCGTCCCGTTTATCACTTGTGTTCTAATACGGGTGGTACGTTCATAGGGAAGGTAGATGCTTTCCTTAAGAGTCGTGGCTTCATACATGAGACATCTGCTCCCTACACCCCAGAGCAGAACAATGTCTCTGAGCACTGGAACCACACCATGGCTGATGTAGTCCGCACTATGCACATTGAGCCCGGTCCATCCGAGGGCTTCACCTTCGAGGCCATGTCGTATATGACCTGGGTTTGGAACGAAGGTCCTCATGGTCCCTTGTCCTGTCATGTCATTCCCCACTGTTATTGTTGTAGAAAGCACACATATCTTCGTCTTGTGTGTGTCTAGGATTGCATTGCCAGCGTTTGGATCCCGGAATACCCGCGAGATGGCAAGCTGGCTCCTCGTGGTTGACTGCGTACCTTTCTTGGGGTGTGATGTATGTCAAAAGCTTGGAGACTTTGGGATCCTATCCGGCATCGCATCATCGAGTCGTGTCATGTCATTTTCTTTGAGGGATTTTTTTTCATGTGGTCTACGTACTGTTTGTGCTGGGACCCTTTTGGACATGTTGCTGCCATCGTGTGGGGAGATTCTACACCAGTGCACGATTTCACTCCGTCTCCGCCAATGTCGAGAGTCTTTGGTCTTATTGATTCATCTACGCCTCCAAACACATGAGACACTCCCACCATACCATAGTCCCCATCTAAGTCTGTTCCTCGGGGTGCTGAACACATACCCTACTGCGCTTGGATTTGGATGACTGAGATGAACCATAATTTTGTCGACGAAACAAAATGTCTTTCTAATAAACTCGGTATGATCTATAATCTGACGTAAATGTAGGCCTGTATCTTTAAATTTGACGAGAACCTCGGGTCATGTTTTGGACTTCGACGAGGTGTAGATCAATGAATCGCTCGACTACTCGAATGACCGCATTCGGGCTTTCGAATAGTCGAGCGGTCGACTGTTTGACTCGCCGTCGGCTTCCGTGGCGTGCTAGTCGGCAGCGAGAGCTGACCGACACTCTAGAAAAAGGAAAAAATGAACAAGTTGAACTGAATCAAACGCAAAAGGTACCTGAACCCAGGAACCAAAAAGTTATCCACACACCTTAAATTCGATGAGTGACTCTTAAAATTGATTTATTGAAAAAAAAATGGACTAAAAAACTATTTTCGACAAATTTAAACTCCTTCCACAACAGTTAATATCGAAAGAAAAAAGCAGTAGGGCAGCTGTGTTCACCTCTTCGGCCGCTGACATCGCGGACCACGCGATTGAGCCCACCTTTTTTGTCTCCGACACTGCCAACCAGGTGACTGCGTCCACTTCCTCGGCCGCGGCCTCCGCCACCCAGGCGACAGATGCAGTCACTGTGGTCACTGCCTCAGCCGTCCAGTCACAAAATTTTCTTGCATCGGTCACTCAAGTGGATCAACCACTCACGCACTCCTAGTGGTAGTCTTCGTCCACGTACCCTGGTACCTCCATGAGGCATGCCTCCTGACATCTGTTGGCCGCCCTTGGCCGCTACCCTCTGTCCCATACATCCTACTCACACAATTCTGAGTGGGAATTGAGGGACGAATGCCTTAGGTCTAACTGCCCTTGCCATTTTCACAGCAGACCTTCATCCTGGATCTGCACTGGACTATGCCCTGATTCCTTAGGAGCATCAACGTGCTATCTTTCTCTCATTGTTGCGTGCTCTAGCAGGTCTTGGCACTGCTCGTCCGTTGACAGCTAGGCCGTCTTTGCATATAGCTGATCCATGGAGCCTCCGTGAGGCCAGGGCCGTCCCTGATGCTGCCCAGTGGGACATTGCTTACAGACAAACTGGTTGCTATCGATTAGTATGCTATGTACGAGCTGGTCCGCTTGCCCCCAGGATGTAAAGCCATTGGGATTTCTATCACAAGTGGAAGCCAGATGGCACACTAGACAAGTACAAAGCCCGGCTAACCGCCAAATGTCTTGCACACGTACCAGAAGTAGACTTTGACCTAGTTTTTGCTGTGGTTGGCCGTTTCACCATCAGTCGGCCGCTCTTCAGCATCGTCGCACGGCATGGTTGGGAGCTCCACCAAATGGACATGAGCAATGCCTTCTTACATGGTGCTTTAGACGGCGAGGAGCTTTACACGGTCCAGATTTCGAGGATGGTACGGGTTGTGTTTTGTGACTACAAAAGGCCCTCTATGGCCTCAAACAGTCCTCCATGTGCAAGACCATTGAGATCAGCCATACCCTCTTGAAGGGTGACTTGATGCGCAACACCACAGACCCGACTCCCTCCTTCACCCTAGTGAGCACTACCCTTGTCATCGTGCTCGTCTATGTGGATGATATTCTCATTGCATCCTCTGACCTCGCTGCTGTCTTGAGAGTGAAGGATTTGCTACAGTGCACATACAAGATGAAATATCTTGGACGTTGACAAGTGTTTCTGGGTATGGAGAACGAGCACGACTGTATGCACAACATTGTTCGTGTACATCAGGCAACCTATGCGTAGACGTTTGTTGAGCGCTCTGCAGACCTCTTGCCCACTAAACCCTGTACATCTAGTCCCATAAATCTAGACGGTCGAATCAAGCTAAAAGCCTTTGATGTTGAAATGCCGGGTGCGAGTGTGGATATGACTACCTTGCTTTGTATCATTGGATCACTCATGTTCCTCGCCACTGCCATACGAGCAGACATTGCCTTTGACATGAACCTCTTGGCTCAGTTCTCTTAGTCAGCATACCAGCTGCACTTAGATGTAGCAATTTGCGTGATACAATATGTTGACTCCATCCCACTTCATGGATTGACGTTCCGCCACCAATCATCTATAGTCTCTCAAGGTAAGGCACGACGTTCAAGGTTGAGCGAGAATCTCGATCTCATCTCGACCATTTCGAGACTAAGAATGAGATTCACAATCTCGAAGTTCGAGATTGAGAAAATCTTAATCTCAAAATATACTCTATGCTGAAATATCATTCTCATCCCGATCTCGAAGTCGAATGACAATGTTTCTACATTCTTGAAATTTTAAAATTACAGTTACAATTTTTACGCTAAAAATGACATCGTACATGCATTCATATGCGTGGGAACTATGGATGTGTAGTCTAGGTTTGATCACTAATGGGGATAGCATAATGAAACAATTTCCACATAGAATATTGTTGATCTCCTTGCGAAGAACATTCAAAACACACTGGTTCCACATTGATTCGAACTGTCGCGTCGTGAAACTTGAAGCGACAATTTTTATCTGACTTATGACATTCAAGTGGTTTGCCTGGTGCACTTGGTACTTCAATGTGCTCCAGCCACGTGTGAATCCCATAAGTCCTGCTATTCACACGTGGAAACATACCTCACTAGGTCACATTCCCACGTGCGCGACTTTGACACGAGACAAGACGAGATCAATCTCATCTCGAATTTTTTGTGTTGCCCCAGATCTCGATCTCATCTCAAAGTGTTTTGAGACAATGTCAATCTCGTCTTGAAGTGTAATATGAATTCGAGTCTTTGAGATTTCTCAAATTCTGAGATGTGATCAACCTCGAACGTTGAACCTTAGCTGAGGGTTACACGGGTAGTGGCTGGGTTGGAAGCACAGATGGCAAGAGCTACACAAGATGGATCTTCCTTGTTGGCGGCATAGCTATTTCGTGGCATAGTGGCAAGCAAGGGTGCATAGTTAGAATTAATTAGGGCATGCAGGCCCATGCAAACATGAACACGAGCTCTGAGTGTGAGTGCATTGCAAAACAGCAAGAATTTGGCCAAGTCTAGAATGCATTATATAGAAGAACAAGGAGACTTTGTCCGCCCCTCTGAGCCCGCCCCTCCATCGGTCGGCTGACTGGGCCGACGGGGCCGACGGGGTCAACGGGGTTGACATGCCCCCTCCAAGGGGGGTCCTCTGTGGGGGCTCGAGGGAGCCCCTCCGAGAGGGGACCCTCAGAAGAGGACTGGAAGGCCCCTTCGACAGCAACAGCTGTGGCGGCGGGTGCAGCTATTGCGGTTGCTGCTACTACTGCTGCTTCTGCTCTTGCTGCTGCTACTGTTACTACTCTGTATAGTACCTGCTGCTACTGCTTGCTGCTGCCACCGCTGCTGCTGTTACTGTGCCCCGTCACTGTTGCTGCTGCTTGTTGCTATGGCCACCGCCATTGCTATTGCTTGCTGCTATTGCCGCTGCTTCTGCTACTATGTGCCACCGTTGTTGCTGCTTCTATACGACACAGCAGCCACCCCTAGTACTACTGCTTGCTGTTGTCATGACTACTGCTACTGCTGCTATGTTCCACTAATACTACCGTCACCGTTACTACCGCCGCCACTACTGCTGCTACTGTGCGGCACATCAACTGCCGCTACTGCTGCTGCAGTTGTAGGCGTAGCTACTGTGACTGCTGCCGTCCGCTAATGCTACTACTACTACTGCTGCCGTTGTTGCTGCTGTTTCTGTGAGAAGCTACTCTACCGCAAGTGCTCTTACTACGTGGCACAACAGCTACCGCTACTACTTCTACCGCTACTACTGCGTTTACTACTGCAGCTACTATTGTTGCCACATTGGCTACTACTTCTGTGTGCTGCTCACCGCCCCTATAGCGTTTATGTGCAGTCACTTCACACTCCCTCACATTGTTGTCAACGTAGCGCCACGTGGTGTGTTCTCTTTGCGTTCCGCCAACTGTGGAGACTTCTGTTGCTCATTCGCCCCCCTATGCTCTGATGCCAAGTCAGAATTAATTAGGGCATCCAGGCCCATGTAAACACAAACATGAGTTATGAGTGTGAGTGCATTACAATACGACAAGAATTTGGCTAAGTCTGCAACACATAATATGAAACATCAAGGAGAGTTTACAAATGAGCCCCTAACGAGCTTATGTAGGGGTGTCGGCAGCTAGTCGCACCGGTGCCCGTCACCCTCGCTGAGCCTTAATGAGTCAACGGGAATGAGCATGCTGTAGAGACTATGTGAACAATAAAGGTGTTCTCCTCGAGGCACAGAAACAACACTCCAAGTATCCGGGTCTCAATCACCAAGAAAATACCACCTCTGCTAGAAATACTCGAAATCAGCATCCAGACATCGCAAATGGCTTTCCGAATATCGAAATCACTACTATAGTCATCGGGTATCCTCGTCGCACCGGTACAGTCCACCGGGTGTGCGGGTCTAAGCCCACCGAGAGAACTCTCCTAGCTCCCGATAAGCCAACAGGGCTGCTGGAACGCATCGTTTGCATCTCGCCGGTGCTATTGTAGATGTTGGAGAAGTCTCAGAGGCAGACTCGTTGTGTCCTCACACTCTCCTCTACCCTACTCCACCAACATGGGGTATATGGGCAATCCATCGAATCTGGTCGTGACAGGTGGAAGCCACACAAACCAGCACTCCCCCTTGCAGACATAGCCATCAATGCCAGAACAAAAGAGTCAAGGCTAGGAACATGTAACGGGCGTGTCTCCAGCTCCTGCTCTGAAGTCGTCGTCAGAGTTCGCAGAATGGCGTTCTCAGTCCGCGTCAGGGGTTTACCCCCTTCGCGAGACTGAGGGGCAATCGTCATCAACGACCCAGAGCAGGGAGACTCGAATATTTCGAGTCTCCGGAGGCCCATTTCCGTTTTTAACGAAACCCCTGGTTTTGGGACCCAAACCGGGGGTTTTTACCTCGAACGCTACATTCCTCCCCACTTATTATGAACCGTCCCGGTTCATGAACAACAAGTAGGATTGTCAGTCAGTGAGTCATCAACATTGTGAAAGAAAATTAATAATTTCAATCACCAGCTAAACATGAACATGTGCATGGTACGTAGACCTAAGCTGCAGCTTGTAGGTCAACACGGCTAGCGGCCTCCCCCCTTTAGGCTGGAGCGTCCGCGCGACAACCATGTTGGGCGTCCCCAACCTCCTATGGTCGTTGTCCATGAATGCTGCCCTGTGGGAATGTTGTTCACTTTTCCGCGTTCAGGTGGTACCTCCTGCCACGCGTCGATCTGTGCGAGCTGCAAGCTCGCTCCAGTACTCGTTGACCACCCCTGTGGGCAACCGAGATTCGGGCTCCCATGAATTATGTTCAGGTCCACAACCGGCCCAATGGACGAGGTACTCCCTGACAAGGCGCGACCGAAGAGTACGCTCTCGGTGCTGGAGTAGGCGAAGGACCTCGTATTGGCCGTCGGCAGCCAGGACAGCTGGCGGTGGCTGAACGGTTTCTCCTGCCGTGTATGGAGCCAGCAAGCTCACATGAAACACGTCATGTATCTTCATACTCGGCGGAAGTAGCAATCGGTATGCCACTGGCCCGATGCGTGCTACAATGGAAAACGGCCCAATCCACTTCGGTAGAAGTTTTCTTGCCCCTGGCGACTTCAACCGAAGGTTTTTAGTGCTAAGCAGCACTTTGTCACCGATGTCAAACGACACCTCCCGGCGACCTTTGTCGGCATATGCCTTTTGTCGCTGCCGAGCTGCTTGAAGGTGACCCTTCGCCTCCTGCAACAAGGAGTCGATGCGCTCAGCAAAGGCTTGAGCAGAAGGGACCTGCCCTCCTGTACTCCCAC
>SZWC01000786.1:278227-331577 GCA_023375785.1 Penium margaritaceum | reverse complement strand
TGAAGGAGACTTGAAGATGAGGAGGATTTTGTGGTTTTTGAGGTGGGAACTCCCCAACCCGCCCCACAAAAATCCTCCCAGCCCCCTGGAAGTGTGGAGAGGCTGGAAGAAAGACTCTCCACCAAGTAGAGTTTTTTTTCAGCTCTCTAACGCACTTTACGGCGCTTGAATCCGTCAAGTGTTGACGCCGTAGTCCCTTCTGGCGTTTCTGCTGCTGCTTGCAGCTGCCGGCGGCGTTTTATCTATGTCGTAGCCGCCGTTTCCGTCGAACCCTTGGTCACGAGGGTCGTCTCGCTTTGAGAACCACTGTAACGGGCGTGTCTCCAGCTCCTGCTCTGAAGTCGTCGTCGGAGTTCGCAGAATGGCGTTCTCAGTCCGCGTCAGGGGTTTACCCCCTTCGTGAGACTGAGAGGCAATCGTCATCAACGACCCAGAGCAGGGAGACTCGAATATTTTGAGTCTCCGGAGGCCCATTTCCGTTTTTAACCAAACCCCTGGTTTTGGGACCCAAACCGGGGGTTTCTACCTCGAACTCGTGTGTTCGCACGAGTTATTCCGTTTGTTTTACGTCGAAGTTCGTCATAAACGAACTTCGAGTTTCATTTTGTCGTTCTTGCGCGAAATTGTCGCGTGCGAGGCACGCTGGCGATTTCGCGCCAGGCTTTTTGTCCTCACCATCGCTCCCCCTATCCCTCGTCCTCTCTTGCACGTTTGCAAGGAGGGCGAGGGGGGACGAGGGCACGAGGCCACGAGGCCTCGCCCTCGAGGCCCTCNGGCCGGCCGGTCACTTGGCCGGCCGCCGGCCGTCCAGCCGGCCGGCAGCGAGCTAGCCGACGGCCAGCGAACTGCTGGCCGCCGGCCAGCCCTCACTGATGCGAGGGGTGGTGCGCAACCACCCCTCGCATCGGCGAGGAGGGAGGGCCGAACCGGCCCTCCCGCTACAGAACAACAGCGTATGCAAAACCACGGTCTACACGAGTCAATCACACACACACACACACATACACACACACACACACACACACACACACACACACACACAAACACACCTGCTGTCCATAGAACCATAGAGGCTAGGCTCGATGTCCTTGTGGAGCAGGGTGAAGGTCACAAGGTCTCCTCATAACACTGGAACATCCTACCAAGTGTCCGGGTCTCGGCCATTTGAGGAGTCATGCACATCATACACAACTCAAACGACAAGAGGGTCTCCTCGTGACACTGGAGGTACCAGTGTCCTGGTCTCAACCGCTACGAGCAATTCAAAAAGTGTGCGTATGCCGGCCATAATACCATCATCAACCAATACACACAATCATAGGGGGATCTCCTCGTAACACAGGTGTAACTCACTATGTGCTCAGGTCTCGATCCAACTCGCATGCATATGCCACATGCAGTATGGCCACACACCAAGACACACGATCACATGGTCTCCTCATGACACTAGTACAACCCACCAGGTGTCCGAGACTTGACCAATGGAGTGCTACCATCCACATGCAACAATGCAGGCACGTAGCATTAGCCACACGCGAGCTTCTGTAGTATGCTCAGAGCATGGATCCCTGGCCATGCATTTCCAATGACGTCGCATTAGGTTGAGGTCCACACAATACTCCCCCTGGGCAGATGAACTTGGCGTCGATGTACTCGCTGGAGATGCTTATACAGTAGCTGAACAGACCCTTGGTGATAAATCATGTGGTCTTTCCATCACGCAAAGACAACTCCTCCTGTCACGTACGAGTCTGCTTCCACCCTCAAAGTCAAATTTGTGTCTCTGACTATGACTCCTCACGTTGCCCCTACATCACTTGGAGTGTACCAATCCTCGTGTGACTACCTCGGGTCCCAAATCACAGTCTCTCCTCTCTCCCCTCTACCGTGATGCATCTGTGTATGCCGGAGGAAAGGGAATGGGCGAGCAGTACGCAAGTGTGGATGAAGTGGCAGAGCTGGCCACTAAAGCGGGATAGAGCACCCTGAAGCACAAGGGTGTACTACCACAAGAGGAGGAGGGCTGGAACGACGAACGGGACCACCATACATGGATGAAGATGACGATGGAGTAACTGAGGCGGGTGGATGAAGGTGCGTGATAGCAGCAACTGAAGAAAGAGGAGCGATGAGGAGTCGAAAAGAACGAGGATGGCGGGAACTGAAGGCATGCTCACCTCACCTATGGTAATGTCTCCACCAGACATCATACTCGGAGCTGTTACAGGATCCTCTCCGAGTATGGGTATGCAAGATCCTGGTAATGGAAAGCTCGTGCGGATAGTAGTGGTGCTCCTCTACTCTGATAGTCACTCCCATGCTGCCATCACCTCCCTCTACAACATCTCTACACACTCCTTTAAGTCCACGTACTCTGCCTCGGACATGTGGAGGTGGCCCATTTCTACCTCACGTAAGATCAACTCTGTCTCACTTGATGCTGCACACACACAATGTAGAACTCAAAAGTATAACTCCATCTACGTCTTTGTTGTTGAAGACAATGGAGCAAATGTTGTTATGTCCTCCTGGGGGTTAACCATACTTGCAATATGCTCAGATTTTGGACAATTGGACACAACTGAGGGTGTTGCATCCCGATCACAGCTCTTCTCTGTCAGACGAGGAGGGATGAGCGGTCGCATGCCGAGAGAGAAGGAGAAGGTGGAGTCGTTAGAGTCCGTCAGTATGGAGAAATGTCGTCCGTGTAGGCATTGCCACTCTCAACGTCGATATGATCAACAGTATCACCAACAGATGAAGACGCAAGGACAGACATCAGCTCCTGCTGACGAGGTGACTCCATCTGTGTGGTCTGATCTGCTACACTATCCTCACCTACCATCGTTGTGGACAAAGCTGAACACGACTCCGGCTCGATGACTGATCCAATGCCAGTCACGGCAACGAAAGAACGTAGTTGGCGTTCACGCATCGTCTCGCTGGGAAGACTACTCACCATTACCCACTCAATGATAGAGTAAGGATCATCACCGGAGTGCACCATGAGTGACGCTCCTCCATGTGTACAGGAGCCCGTAGACTCTGGGAACATGGGCGACTCCTGATGCCGAAGCTGGTCCTCGGGTAGCGTCCATGACAAGGTTGAGCCTGTCGTGCCTATAGCAGCATATATCATAGTGACATCTCTCAGTAATGCTACTATCAAGAATACCTCCATGTTTGAAAGACAAGCCGTTCCACTCTGCTCCTACCGAGCTGGTGTGAACCTTCTCCACCAACTCTCCTGGAAGTCCAAAAATGGCATCATGATCTGTGCGGGACTCCTTTGCCACCGCCGGGCCACCTCCGGTCGGAGCCGTGAGTGGCACCGTCTAGGGACAAGGGGCATGTACTCCTCATGATGCAACCTGCTGCTACAGAAGATCCGGATCGAGCCTGGATGTGGAAGTCGAGATTGATGACATACAAGTCTCCACCATGAATGCCATGTCAAAATCAGACTCCGTGTCATCTACTACCATTGTATCATCTATATGTGCCTGAGCTGATGCTAGGGCACCACGGTACGATGGGGGTGCGGATCTTGTCATTGCGGTCACACCAAGCAATGCGTGGTAACCACATTCTCCCTTGACAGGAACAGCAATGGAAGCCAAGGAGGCACAGGATCTGTCGAGGCTAGCGCGAGCACAACGTGTAGAGAGTTGATGCCGATGCTGCGTGCACATAGACTAGAGCAACTACATGAAGACATGTCATCTTGAGGAGGTGTTGTGGTAGCAAAAGAGTGGAGGATCAAAAGGATGGTGGCATACTGGGAAACTCCGGTAGGTGGAGCTAGAGAGAGACCATCGGATGAGATAGGAGGAGAAGATGAGATCAAGGAGGTCGTCAAAAAACTAGTAGCAGAAGGACGCTTGGTAACGACGAGGACACAAAGTTGGTGCACTATCTGTCTTAGGCCGTGGTTCTCGGCGAATATAGTCGCTAGAGGTCAAGCTAAGGGATCTATCAACTCTGGCAGATCTTCATGCTATAGAGGATGCATGCTCGGACGAGGCCAAAGCTAAGGTGGATGCCAGCCGCGAGGCTGCGTCCAGCATCGACGCCAACCATGACGTCCAGCACCATAGTGGTAGCAGGCGACACGTAGGACGCCTACTCATATGGCTACGTCCTCATCCCGCGCACTTGACGATGGATAGGTGCCAAGGAAACATACTCCAGGTGGTAAACACCAAGCCGCAGGAGAGGAGGACACTGGTCGACAATGTCACTCATGTAGGTCTCGGTGGCGGGGTCAGCACGTTTGAGTAGACGGAACGAGCTTCACTACCACAGCACACCTGGAGAAGGGAGTCTGGCCAGCTGCGGACACTGGTGTTGCAGCCACTAATGGAGCAAAAACTGCTCCAAGAATAGTTGTGGTGGTTGCAGGTGCGGCTCTTGCTCCAAGCGGTAGATGACACAGCCCTCGGAGATGGACAAAGTCGAATACGTCGTGGATCCGATAAAGTGAAGTGCGGAGTCTCGTCAACGGGCCCGAAAGAGACGACGGTCCACGAAGTGTCATGAAACTAAAGTCAACGTCAAAGACACAGTTCACCTTCTGCTGGGAGAGCAAGACGGCAAGGTTGCTACAACTGCTCCTCACTATGCAGTCGTCGCCACTCCACCGCCACTACTGCTGCTACAACGGAGCCGCTATTACTACTCCTCTGACTATTGCTATTACAGGTGGTGCTGTGACATTTGCTAAAGGGGTTGATTTTGCGGTTGGTGGGCTACTCTACAGCCCCTTACGATAGGT
Source organism: Penium margaritaceum (assembly GCA_023375785.1). Taxonomy (NCBI): domain Eukaryota; kingdom Viridiplantae; phylum Streptophyta; class Zygnematophyceae; order Desmidiales; family Peniaceae; genus Penium; species Penium margaritaceum. The sequence continues at coordinate 326,803 of SZWC01000786.1, read as the reverse complement.
ACTACAAGTGGAAGGTGTTCATAAAATTTTCAATGGGTTAATTATATATATATTGTTTTTTACCGTTGAATTCTTTCTTCAGCCTAATTCCGCCATACCCAGTATTTGGGCCTCCAATTTTTCTCCTGGCCATTTCTCGCACAAATTGGACATGATACTCACTTTACACAAAAGATATGTCATGCACCCACTTTCTTGAAGCGCCTTATATCATACATGTCGCACACACTACTGAAAACAAATTCATGCTAAACCGGTTTGGAGGAATTACTTTGGAGAAAGTGGGTATCCTTTTTATGTTTTAGTGGTTTCACGTGATATTTTATTTCATCCTATGTTCATTGTTCCTTTATGTGAAGAGATTTTTATCATTTCTATTTTTACTCACAAGTAATCGAGATTTTGGTACATAAAATACTGGGGGTGTCATTTTGTCCACTTAAGATTATTTTTTTGTCGTCGAACATTGACCGCTGGTCTATCGTATACATCATAATCGTGCGACCGTGGATGTTCACAGTTACGTTATGTGCTCGTTCGCAACGCGAACGAGCAAAAAAGCCCTCGAATGGGCCTATTTGCCCTGGGCCTACCGACCTGTTTGAGGACTGTTTTGCTCGTTCGTTACGTGAACGAGCAAACAATCGTGTTCAGTTTAATCTGTTCACTTTAGTTCGGTATGATGTTAAAATAAAAAGAGCGAGGTTGGATGAGCTATTTTTTTCGGAGAAATCTCTCCCACACAAAAAGAATCGAAGTTAATGTTGAATCTACGTCTATATTTGCATCGTAAATATAGACATGGAGTCCACGTCAATGTCAATTATTTAACGTATTTCTCATGTCAACATCGTCGACATGAGAAGAGCGCAAAAAAAGGGTGAGTTGTCGATCAAACCTAGTCCAGTTGACAACCCGACTGTCCTCGCCGCATTTGCCGACGACGACAAGCCGAAGAGGGAATCGACGGGATGGTTTGCTGTCGCCGGCCAGCCCGTTGGAGTCCCAGCATCACCGGTCAATACCTGCATTGAGCCCTTGTGCCGGTATCGCGACTATCGAGGGTATGGGCCCCAGTATTGAGCGGCCATCCAGCTCGATACCGATACCGGTACCGATACTTATTTTCCTAGTTCGAGGGCTCTTAAGCATAGTGGAAGTAGTAAAAACACAAAGAGAGAGAGAGAGGGGGGGGGAGAGTGTAAAAGAGAGAGACACAGGAAGGTAGAGAAACAAAAACGGTGAAAATGCTGACCCCCCTGTTTTGTCACCCTTCACCCTCATATACCTCTCGGTCGGAACAATAAGTCCCATCCGCCCCTCTGTCGGAACGATAAGCCCCATCCGCCCCTCTGCCAGAACGATAAGTCCCATCCTCCCCTCCGTCGGAACGATAAGCCTCATCCGTCCCATTTTCCAGTACGATAAGCCTCATTTGCCCCTCCGACAGAACAATAAGCCCCATGTACCCCTCGATCGGCTTTCGATGTCGAACCGTTCAAAATCACGGAAAATAAGCCTAATGTATCCATGGCTTGTATTGTGACGCAACCCGACCATCAGAACGGAACCTTACCCTAGACACCTGCTGCCGAACGTAAATGCTTCGGTCTACGCAGAGGCTCGGCATGGTATCCTAGAGACCACGCATGACAGCATTCCATCGTTGGTTTTTGCGCATGTCTCATTGTGCCCTGTTGTGCCCGTCCGGCTTGTATACATCGGCGTGCAGATGACTGACGGCGAGAGTTGACGCTAATCGAGTGCCGTCCGGTGGAGCTGACGCATGCTGAGGCCTACTCGTAGTTCGTTAAGGCCTCCTCCCTCTGGGACGTGCTCAGCTCCATCGGCAGGCCTCCTCGGCGGTCAAGCTGCTGGCGATCACTGCCACCGTAGATGCTGTCTGCATGTACCCAGAGCTGTTGCTGACTATGCCATTGCGTCTACAGCATCATGCTCTGCCTAGGGTCCATGTCTCACGCTATGTGTCACCCTTTGGTATCATGGACCGTCGTAGGCACTGCTCGGGTTCGGGCAGACATAACACTTTGCTACTATTCTTCTACATGATTATGACCACATGACTATGTTTGCATCGTCAGTATTATGGTATGGTCCAGTTTTCAAGCAAAACGGACGATGCCCCGGTTTTGGGCTGTCGGGCGTCTGGTAGGGCTCACTGAGAAAACCCTGCCTGCCCGAAGATAGGTCTAGGACTATTTTGTGATTGGCTGGTTAGCTGAGTAACAAGTTCTACACTAGTGGGTGGGAGCTAGAAATTGGAGGGGTCTCCCATTGTTGCTCATTCTTCATTCCTAATCAGTCACTTTCAGTTTTCACTTGCTTTATGGCGCTAACACTGGCGCGCGCATTTCTGAGTACCAAACCCAGAGCTTCCGGACTTAGTCTCTAGAGCAGCAGACTTAGGAGGTAGTAGACTTAAGCAACGAGCATGGAAGCCCGCACGCTGTATCAACAACGCTGCTGTCCCAACTTGCTGCCTCGGTTTCTTTCGTGGTATCAGAGCCAAAGCTTAGCAACAGCAGATGAAGACTGGCGTACAGGTGCCAGACAACGTCGGCAGACCCCCATATGTGCCAGTGCAGGGGAAATGCTACCGGATTTGTTTTGGCCGCATTGACCCGCCTGGTGGCGGTGTCAGATTATTTCCCACGGCCACTGGGCCAGGGGAAATGCTGCCGGATTTGTTCCGGCACCACTGACTCCCACACGTGACGCGAGGAGGTGAGCGGCAGGTCGCGTCTAACACCTGCGGGAGACGACACACGTGGCAACGTCATCCAGGTGCAGTTACTGGCACCATCAAGAAGCAGCAGCAGCCTGTAGTAGCAGCAGCGGCAAGAAACTATAGCGAGTAGTGGTAGTAGCAGCCAGCAGCAGCTGTGTACAACAGTAGCAGCAGCTCGCGGCAGCAACAGCAGCAGCCGGTAGTAGTAGCAGCTTGCACTAGCTTGCAGCAGCAGCAACAGTTCACAGCAGCAAGCAGTAGCGGTAGCCAGCAGCAGCAGCTCGCAATAGCAGTAGTAGCAACAGTGAGCAGCAGGAGCAGCAGCGAGCAGTAGTAGTAGCAAGCTATAGCAGCTGTAAGAGCAAGCAGCAGCAGCAACCGGTTGTAGCAACTGCAGCAGCAAGCAGTTCAGTAGGCGGCAACAGCCAACAGTAGTTGCTGCTGCTCGCAGCCCGCAGCTCGCCTCGAGTAGCAGACTGTAAGTAGCAAGCCTGCTGCTCGCTACGAGTAGCGAGCTGCGGGCAACGAGTAGCGAGCTCAATGCTCGCAGCCCGCTCTCCACAGCAAGCAATGAGGCTCGCTGTGGCAGACAAAATGGAAAGAAAAAGGGCTGGCAAAAAAAACTTCCCCCACCCCAGCAGCAGCTGCCATAGCTGCTGTAGTAGCCACAGTAGCCGTAGCAGCACACAGTAGCAGCAGCAGCAACAACAGCTGCAACAGCAGTTGTATTAGCAGTAGCAGTAGCAACAGCAGTTGTAGCAGTAGCAACTACAACAGCAGCAGCAGCAGCAGTTGCTGCTGCCACAACAGCCGTAGCCACAATAGTAGCAGTAGTAGCTACAATAGTAGTAGTAGCAGTAGCAGTTGCTGCTACCACAACAGCCATAGCGACAGTAGTAACAGTAGCAACAGTAGTAGCAGTAGTAGTTGCAATAGGAGGTGTAGCAGCAACAACAGCAGTAATAGCAGCTACAGTAGTAGCAGTAGTAATTGCAACAGTAGCTGCAGCAACAGCAACAGCAGCGGCAGTTGCAGCAGGAGTAGCAACAACAAAAGTAGCGGCCCGAACCACAGCCACTACTGACGTCAGCATCCAGCCGCTGACGTCACTGTTGACATCACTACTTACGTCATAAAAACAGAGAGAAAAGGGATGGGAAAGGTACCTTGTAGCAGCAGTAGCAGCAGATTACGCCACAGCAGCTGCTGACGCCAGTCGTCTTGGGTTGACGTCACTACTGACATCAGCAGCACAAAAAAAAGAGAGGGAACACCAAAAACATGGCTAACAACCCCAGTGGGGAGGGGTCCTCCACCGTTGGGGGGACACCTAGGGGGGTACCCCCTTTGTTTTTGCAGTAGCTACAACATTAGCAGTAGCAGTAGCAGCAGCAGCAGGAGCGGCAGCAGCAACAGTAGCAGTAGTGGCAAGAGTAGTAGCAAGAGCACCAGGACAAGGAACAACAGCAGCAGCAGCGGCAGCAATAGTAGCAACAACAGCAGTAGTAGCGGCAGTAGTAGCAGTAGTAGCCAACAAGCATCGTCGTCGACACCCCTGATCCCTTAGCTGCCATAACAGCCTGCCGCTCTGACCTAGCTGCTTGTAGCACTACAGCCATTGGCCTCACAGACGGCCAATAGTACTCCATCGCCATTCATTCCTCCTAGGCACGCTAGCCCTCCTGTTTCTGCTACCACACATTACCTGGCACGACAGCAGATTCAACGCCAGCGACAAACAGTAACCTTGACCCTACTCTGGATGCCGGCTGGAGGCAAAAGGACTTTGAGACGCCGCCCCGTCAACTTCAGGCCGGCGAGCAGTTATGGAGCTGGGAGCTCAGCTTTTGCATCTGGGCGCATGGTGAGGGTCTATGGGCGTACTACACTCTTCCATACGACTCCACCCAGGTCGACCAGTTGTATGACGCTGGTCGTGCCGTCCGTGCCCTTGTGCCTGTCACTCCTCCGGCTTCCTGCCTGGCCCTAGAGCCCTTCCTTGGCGATTTCACCGCCAGTAGCGTCCCAGACCCTATAATCGCGTGGCACATTCTCACTCGCCCCCATCGGTTGTCCAGCGAGGTTGAGACAAGCCATCTGCTGCGGGAGTTCAACTCCCTCCACATGGGGGAGACCGAGATAGTCACCGCCTATTGGCAGCGGGCTAAAGACATCCTTTGTCGCCTCGGCACCTCTGCTCCACCCCCTCTGGCCACGCTCCTCGCCATCAAGCGTGGTGCCACCGACGCATGCGTAGATGTCTTCGTGCATTACTCCAAGGACGTCCTCTCCACCATGGCGGTCCAGGGCACCCTCATGCCCTAGGCATACGAGCTCTTCCTCTGGATTGAGGAAGCTTGCCAGGAGTCCCGCCTTCAGCGCACAGAGGCTCTAGCCTCCCTTGTCATCGCCTCTGTGGCCGTCGCTTCTCCCACAACAGCTACCTCCACCAACTCCTCATTGTCAGGGAAGAAGAAATACTGGAGCAAGAAGGACAAGGGTCAGTGGCAACAACAGTCGACTGGGTCCAGTAGTGGTGGCTCAGTCTGCCACAACTGTGGCTTGCCCGGGCACGGGTGGTACACGTGCCCGCTGCTCACGGACGAGGCGCGCGTCATCGCCACCATGCGTCGCCAATGGGAGCACCATCTCGCCTCTGCCTCTGTCGCTGTTGCTGGCCCTGGCGCCCTGCCCTCGTCTAACAACTCCTCTCCACAGACAGCCACACAGGCTGCGCAGGCGCCAACTTCACAACAACATCACCCGCAACCGTCAGCGTCCCTGTTTCCTTCACCGGTGCAGTCCTCGTTCTATCCAAGCTCCTACGCCATCACTCTGCACTCCGTCTACACCGCCGGGCCGTCCACGCGTGAGCGAAAGTTGGAGCAGTTCATCGTGCTTTAGCTTGGCCTGCCTCGCCCTCCCCCCCAGGGAAATGCGAGTTGTGTCACCTCCTGCTTGTCCCCCTCGCCTTGCATGACTGAGACTGAGCTTCGTTCGTGTCCTCTCTCCTCGTCTGTCTCATCGACTCCCGTGGTCTCCTCTGTTCCCCTCTGTGATGATATCGCATGGCTTGATGATTGGCAATCTCGGTTTGAGCCCCCTTCCACCGCGTCCGCGTCTCTTGCGTGTTGCCATGTGACAGTTAGAAAACAGGCGACTCCAGTCCAGGACCCGGCCGAGACCTGGATCATCGACTCCGGGGTCACACATCACATGACGGCCTATCGTGAGGCCTTCAATATGCTTGGTCCTATTGGCGATGTTTCCGTTGTCTGGGAAAGCTCTGGCCAGGTGTTACCCTTCCGCGACATTGATGTGTTCTTGCCTGATGTCCTCTATGTCCCCGGCCTTGAGCTCAGCCTACTATCTGTTACTACCCTTCACCGCATGAGCATGGATGTTGTGCACTCATGTGGTGTTGGCACTGTGTCATTGCGTCCGTCTGGTCTTGTCGTTCTTCATGCCACCGCCCGTGGCAACCTGTGGCACGTGCCTCGTCTGTCTTCCTCTCCTTCTATCCCCTCCCCGTCGGCTGCCACAGGCCATGTGTTTTTCACCAGCACGCTCTCCCCGCATCACACCCGTCTCCTGCACCGCCTCCTTTGCCACATCACTCTGCTGTCGACGATAGCATGCTCTGTACCCAGCCGGCCAAGGGTCTTGACTCTGAGACGTTCCCTTTGCCGTGCCCCTCAGAGTGCGTTGATTGCGCTCAGGGTAAGATGCACCGGTCCACGTACCCTCTGTCCTCCTCCCGTGTGTCCGTCCCTCTCGACCTGGTCCAGTCCGATGTCATGGGTCCTCTCCCCACCGAGTCCGTGGGAGAGCATGGTCGGTATGTCCTCACCCTCACTGACGACTACTCACGCTACCGCTGAGTCTTCTGTCTTCGGCAGAAGAGCGATGTCGCTCGTGCCATTCAAGACTGGCTTGTTCTTGCGGAGTGCAAGTGTGGTCAATCCCTTCGCTGCTTTCGTTTCAATCGCGGTGGTGAGTACATGGGCGAGACAACGACATTTCTTGCCTCCCGTGGTATCCACCACAAGATGCCTGCACCCTACACGCCCACCCAAAATGGCGTCTCTGAGCGGTGGAACCGTACCATGGCCGATCCCGTCCGCACCATGCAGGTCGATTCTGGCCTCTCCGATGGCTTCTACTTTGAAGCCATGGCCTACATGACATGGGTCTGGAACCGGATTCCTCACCGACCCCTCCCCCGCCAGTCCACGCCGTACCAGCACTGGTGCGGTCAGCGAGCTAACCTCCATCCTACTCGTGTCTGGGACTCCATCGCCATCGTATGGCTGCCCACCCCACAGCCGGGTGGCAAGCTCGCCCCCCGTGGGTGTCCTTGCACCTTTCTTGGAATCTCCCGTCATTCCAAGGCTTGGCACTTCTGAGATCCCTCCCGACACTACATCATCGATTCCCGCGATGCCCTCTTCTTCGAGGAACTATTTCCGCACCATCTCGTTCACTCCGGCTCGTTTGTATCCCTCCCATCGCGTGGGGGGGTGGTGAGTCCGTCCTCCGTCCTACTGCTTCCGGGTGGCACATCACTTACTCCCTCCGAGCCAGCAGCCCCAATCGCATCCACCGATCCCCCAGGCCGATGATCCCAGTCGGGCCCGCTGGCCCCTCCGGGCCTGCCGCCACAATCGCGCCCTCTGGCCCCTTCGGGCCGGCAGCCCCAGTCGCATCCGCTAGCCCCTCCGGGCCAGCCGCCACAGTCGTGCCCGCAAGCCCCTCTGGGCCGGCAGCCCCAGTCGCGTCCGCTGGCCCCTCCGGGCCAGCTACCACAGTCACGCCCGCTGGCCCCTCCGGGCCAGCCGCCACAGTCGCACCCACTGGCCCCTCCGGACCGACAGCCCCAGTCGCTTTCGCTGGCCCCTCCAGGCCAGCAGCCTCGTTCGCCTCCATCAGCTCGTCAGACTCGGGGCCATCTCCTGCCCTACCGTGCTACACGTGTGGTCCAGGCGGCAGCCTCCGACCCAGGCCGTCAGTGAGCGCGCAGACCGCAGCACCTCGCACGGTGGCGTCTCGACCCCCTATCGCTCCACGTGTCTCTTCCACTCCTACGGTCGTGAGTGGGGACCCTGGCACCAAGGCCCTCGGCCTGACGTCTTCGGCTATAATTGCCGACCTTAACCGTGGCTCTGCACTGGGCTAGGCCATGCTTCATCACGAGCATCGGCATGCTGTCATGACTACAATCGCACGCGTCCCACCTGGGGCTCGCGATGCACACGCTCTCTCAGTCCGCTCCATAGTGCGCCCGGAGGACCCAGCCACCCTACGCGAGGCTCGCGCCTCTCCTCAGGCCACACACTGGGATGCTGCCTACGCTGACGAGCTCGTTGCTATCCGGCAGCACCACGTGTGTGACCTTGTTGACCCCCCTCCATGTCGGAATGCCATCGGTGCCAAGTGGGTCTTTCGGCGCACATGGAAGCCCGACGGGTCCTTGGACAAGTACAAGGCCCGCCTCACAGCCAAGGGATTTGCTCAGGTTCCTGGAGTCGACTACGACCAGATCTTTGCTCTAATTGGCCAATTCTCCATAAGCCGGGTGCTCTTTAGTCTGGTTGCCCAGCATGGGTGGGAGCTCCATCATATGGATGTGAGCAAAGCCTTCCTCCATGGTTCACTAGAGGATGAGGGGCTCTACATGGTGCAGCCTCCAGGCTTCGACGACGGCACTGGGAGAGTTTGGAGGTTGTGGAAGGCCCTCTACGGCCTGAAACAGTCGCCTCGGTGCTGGAACCGAGAGATCAGCAGTACGCTCCTTCGCGGCGGCCTTCAGTGCGGTACCGCTGACCCCGCACTGTTCGTCAGCCCGCGAGGCCAGCCCCTCGCCGCTGTCCTCGTCTACGTCAACGATCTCCTCATTGCGTTGCCTGACATGGCTGTCGTCCAGCGTGTCAAGGACCTGCTACACACAGCATACCAGATGAAGGATCTCGGTTCTGCCCAAGTATTCCTGGGCATGGAGCTCGAGCATGATCGCTCCCAGGGCATCCAACATGTCCACCAGGCCGCCTATGTGCAGACTCTCTCGACTCGCTTTGTCGAGGACCTGCCCCTCGTGCCCAGTGCATCTTCACCCATGTCACTTGATGGTCAGGTGAAGCTGAAGAGTCCTGACCTAGCTGTTGTGGGATAGCCAGTTGACGTGACCACATATCTACGAGTCATCGGGTCACTGATGTTCCTGGCAACGATGACGCGCCCAGACATCGCGTTCGCCGTCAACCTCCTGGCTCTGTTCTCTCAGGAGTCGCGTCACCTCCACTTCGAGACCGCGATTCGAGTAGTGCGCTATGTTGTCTCGACTCCACGACGAGGTCTCATTAACCGTCGTAGGCATTGCCTGGGTTCGGACAGCCATAAATATTTGCTCCTAGTTTTCTAACTGATTCTGACCGCAAAACTGTGTTCGCAGCATTGGTACTATGGTATGGTCCAGGTTGCAGGTGAAACGGACGACACCCGGGTTTTGGGCTGTCGGGCGTCTGGGAGGGCTCACCGAGAAAACCCTGCCTGCCAGAAAATAGGTCTAGGACTGTTTTCTGATTGGCTGGTTAGCTGAGTAACAAGTTCTACACTAGTGGGGGGGAGGTAGAACTTGGAGGGGTCTCCCGTTGTTGCTCATTCTTCATTCCTAATCAGTCACTTTCAGCTTTTAGCTGCTTTCTAACGCTAACACTGGCGCGCGCATTTCTGAGTAACAAACCCAGAGCTTCTAGACTTAGTCTCTAGAGCAGCAGACTGAGGGGGCAGCAGACTTAAGCAAGGAGCGTGGAGGCCCGCACGCTGCATCAACAATGCTGCGGGCCCAAATTGCTGCCTAGGTTTCTTTCTGCCATGCGTGGTCTTCGGAAGCCATCTGAAACAGAGGGTATTTAGACCACAGAATACCTAGCTAATTATCCCATCTACCCTCCTCATCAGGCTTTCTGGTGTGCTCTACGACTTGGTTGTCCACCATCCCGAAGTCACGAGGGAGCCAGCTGTAGAAGCAATATGGTTGGGGGGAGCGGTGACGGTGTCAATGACTCTCGTGCGAGACTAAATGAGTCTGGATCAAACTCAGTGGCACCCTGTCAGAACATCGCGTCCTCCAGCCGGATCATCCGAGGATAGATTGATACGTAGGATGAGGGTACTGTCCGCCGATACGTTCCTTCTAGCACGTAGTCTACTATTGTAGTGCATGTCTGTGTCGTTCGACGGCAATGAATATTACACCATGCTTTCTGGTACCCTCCAGCATGCCCATGGTGACCGGAGGTTGCAAGGATGTGACAGCGACATGTGAGCAACATCTCTTCATGGGGTGCAGCGGAAGTTGCACCACGCACAACTGTCGTCACGTTCACCGGCACACACTAGTTGGCCCGCTTACCACTTGCTGAGCTGGCTAGGTAGCTCTTTGGCTCGGCAACATGTATGGATACCGTGCGAGCTCATGGCCGAGGTTTGCGCAGGGGGTGTTTCGTTGTGACGAAGATTATGCAGTCGCTGTTTAGACGGCCATGTAAACATTCGGTCTGTGGAATGAAGGAAACTTGATGTACATGAAATATGTTTGGAATGAAAACATACCCCTTGTTAAATAGCACAAGTACGATGAACAAATCATTATTAAGTACCAAAGTAATGTAATTCTTGCCGTCAAATGGAAACGTGAGACTCATGCACATGCATGATGCGTGCTTGCACAAAATAAAGTGCAATTTTTTTGAAAAGTGAAATAATAATACCAAGTCACCCTTCTTCAGCATAAAATACATAATATTCCGTCATATCAAGATTTCGACATTTCCGATGGGTATATGTGGCTTATTGTTGAGGGGTAGGGGCGAATGAGGCTTATCCTTCTGGTAGAGAGACAGACCAGGCTTATCGTGACGACGGAGGGACGGATGGGGCTTGTCTTTATGGAGGAGGGGCAGATGGGGCTTATCGTTCCAACGGAGGGGCGAATGGGGCTTATTGTTCCGACGGAGGGGCGGATGGGGCTTTTTGTCCCAAACGAGGGATATATGGTCATTCCGTCCAAACAAAAAACATGTACAATGAGCATGTGAGTCGATTTCAACTCTCGACATATGCTTCTTAATATAAGGAGAAGTATTAGCAAATGGGACCTAATTTGTGTTTGAGTCAGTGACTAAGGTTTATCTTAGCATGTTGTCAGGCGTACTTCCGTGGAGTGTCATAGTGGGTATGCGGAGAATTATTTAGTTTCCCATATGATTCTTAACACGGTGCACATCCGGAGTATTATTTTTTAACAGTGTCCCTTAAAAGTATATTATGCCTTTGATGGACGTTAGTCATTTTCCTGTCATTCTTTTTCTGGCCCCCCATTCTTTTTCTGCGAAAATTTGGTGTGGTGTATATTTGTTGTGACGACAGTGGGTATGCAAAAAAGTACCCTTTTTTCTTCCCCCCTCTAGTTGTTTTCCTTCACTGCTCACCCCGGGTTTGCCCGCCCCCCCCTTTCTGGATCGCCCTGTGGAAGGGGGCAAGTCAGGGAGAGGGGAATAAGAAAAGGGCATAATAACCATTCTATCCAATCCGTGAGGGGGTTGGCGACGCCCTACCCAGCGAACAAAATATTGACGCCCTGTCCAACGACTTGATAAATAGAACTCCCTTGCCCACTCGCTTCACTTTTCTCGGTCAGCGGCATGCGCCGCTCATCGAGCAAAGTGAGGTGGGGCATGTCGACCCCCTTGCGATTCTCGCTCCCACGTGATAATAACGATCGAGAATAACCATCCGTTTTCGAAATCCAGAGGAAACACTCTTCCTTTTCCCCTCACACACAAACCCTTCTAGTTTCACAATTCAAACCATAATCAAACCACACGTAGAATTATTTTAGGGGTTTAGGGTTTTATGTTTGCGCGGGCTCCTGCTGGGCCCCGCGGTGGCGGGGACTAGTAGGTTCCCTCTCAACGCATGGGGAGTCTCGAACCCCCCATGCGAACTATACACAAACCCCCACCACGAACATTCACAAACCTCTCAAATGAAGGGTTTGTGAATGTTCACAGAGGATGATAACGTCAACATGTCGGCGCTGCATCGCATGCAGCGTCGACATGCAGCAATTTCTCACTGTTTGTGGATAACCCGTAGATATTCTTAGGTCACTGAGTAGGGGATCTTCATTCTTCCGATCGCTAGGTAGAGTAGTTATATTCTTCTGAACGTCGGGCAGGGCATACACACAATCGAATTTCGTGGGTGATCCCTACATGTACCCACAACGAAAGGAGGGGACAATGTCTGGTCGTCCCCCCCCCCTCGCTCCTTGCTCGCTCGCTTGGTGAGCGAGTGAGCGAGTGAGCGAGTGGACGAGCGAGCGAGCAGGGGAGGGGGTGGGTCTGTCCGCCCCTTTGAGCCCGCCCTTATGTCGGTCGGTTGACGGGGCCGACGGGGTCGACAGGGCCGATAGGCCCCCTCGGAGGGGGCCCTTTGTAAAGGCTCGAGGGGGCCCCTTGGGGGGGGACCTCAGAGGAGGGTTGCGAGGCCCTTTCGGCAGCAGCAACTACGGCGGCGGGTACAGCTACTACAGTTGCTGCTATTGATGTTGCTTTTGCAATTGCTACTACTGCTGCTACCCTACGCAACAACTATTGCTGCTGCTTGCTGTTGCCGCCGCCGCTGCTGTTGCTGCTGTGAGCCGCAGCTACTGCTGCCGCTTGCTGTTATGGCCACCGCTGTTACCGCTGCTTGCTGCTATTGTGTGGTGCCACTGCTAATGCCGTCGTTGTTGCTGCTGTTGTGCGGCACAACAACTCCGGTGACTACCGCAACCGTTGCTACTACTACTGTGCAGCACAACAGTCACCGCTACTGCTATCGCTTGTTGTTGCCGTCACTGCTACTACTATTGTGCGCCGTCCTTGCTGCTATTGTTACGCGGAACATTAGCTACCATTGCTGTTGCTTCAGATGCAGGCGCAACTAATGTGAATGTTGATGTCCGCCACTACTACTGCTACTGTCGCCGTTGTTTCTATTGTTGTGAGTGGCTACTCTGCCGCCATTGCCATTGTTGTGCGGTACAGTAGCCGCCGCTACTGCCGTTGTTGTTGTTGCGTCTGCTGCTACTACTACTACTCCTACTACAACTGGTACTAGTGCTATGCGCTGCTCACTGCCCTTGTGGCGTTCACCTGCAGTCACTTCATGCTCCCTTACGCTACTGTCGGTGTAGCGCCATGTGGCGCATTCTCTCTGTGTTCCGTCCACTGTTGCTGCTTCTGCCGCTACTTCTACTGCTCACACGCCCCCATGTGCTCTGATAACAAGTTAGAATTACAAACACGAACATGAGCTCTGAGTGTGAGTGCATTACAAAGGGACAAGAATTTGGCAAAGTCTGGAACGCATAGTATGAAAGAACAAGGAGAGCTTACAAACGAGCCCCTAGTGGGCTTATGTGGGCGCGCCGGCTGCTAGCCGCACCGGGCCCCGTCACCCCCGTTGTGCCCAAATGAGTCAGCGGGAAGAGCACACCGTATAGACCACGTGAAGAATGAAGGTGGCCTCCTCTAGACATCGTAACAACTCTCCAAGTGCCGGGGTCTCGACCACGGAGAAATCACCACCTAAGCTAGAAACACTCGGAATCAGCGTCCAGACAGCGCATGGCTTTTCGAACATCGGAAGCACTACTACAGTCATCGGTTCTCCTCGTCGCACCGGTACAATCCACCAAGTGTGCAGGTTCTCAACCCACTGAGAAAACTCTCATAGTTTGCGACATGCCAACAGGGCTGCCAGAACGCGCCGACTGCGTCTCGTTGGCATTGTCGTAGATGCTGGAGAATTCTTGGGACACTCCGGAGGCCCGTCGTGTCGTCACACTCTCCTCTGCCATTTACCACCAACATGGAGTATATCGGTAATCCATCGCATATGGTACTGGTGCATGCGAGAGTGTGTGGCTCCATCATCTGTTGTGTCAGTTTTGTTAGCATGTATCGTCCATCACACTGCATTCTGACAATGAGAGTGCCATCTCCATTATAGAAAATGATGGCATTCGCAGGCAGAGAAAGTACATCATCGTGGAGTATCACTACGTGCACTATTTGTTGCGCAAGGGCATCATCCGCTTGTGTGGGTCAGGACTACGATTGCTGGTTGACTTCTTGACCAAGGTCGTCAAGCGGGCATCGATCAAAAGGGTTGTTAGTTTGGTTGGTCTACACCCGTGAGTGTATTGTCTTGTATATGTGAGCTCCCTTACATTGGTCTCCCTCATGTATGCCCTCACTCTTTTTGTGACTTGTCGGACTACAGGGGCATGAGACAATGGGGGAGCGTGTTGTGCACTTTTGATGTGTGACCTCTGCACACGTTTGTATACTGGTGCCCAAGGGTCATGGGCGAGTGTCATGATTTGCATGTGTACTGGCTCACTAATTTGTGTCGTGACTTCTCGACCGGTGTACATGCATGTGTAGATGACCGAGTTGATGGACGTTGACGACGGCGGGCGCTGAGCGATGGAGGGGACGTCACATCATTTTCAGAGAAATGGCTCCCGTCTCCTTGTGTGCAGTCTCCCACTCGATAGCAGTGCGTGTCCAACTCCATTGACAGTAGCCACCCGCGCTCATGCCGGTGATAGCCATGGACGACTTCTCTTTGTAACATACTGTCCGCCTAGGCTTATGCACCTACAACTCTTGTGTGTGAATATTCTAGCTAGTTCTGAATGCATGACTGCGTTTGAAATGTGCATATTTTATTATGGTCGAGTTTTCATAAAAAATGGACGACGCCGGGGTTTGGGACTCTTTGCCCTCTGGCAGGGCTTACCGAGAAAACCACGCACGCTAGAAAATAGTGCATTTTCCTGATTGATTGATAGACTGAATAACAAGCCCCAGAGAGGTGAGGGCCTATGTTAGCGTGGGTGGTGTCTCTCACAAAACCCCATTCTTCTTGTCAACCCAGTCATTACTCACTTCCTACTACAATTCTGGCATTAAATTCTGAGTTTTTTTGTCCTCTGTCACCGTTGAGCAGCCAGTGTCGCTTAGACGCCAAATCCAGCATAGTAGGCCACAATCTTTTTTCCAGGTGTATGAGGCGACATAAAATAGTCTTGCGTAGACTAGCGTAACATCATTCCAAGCTCACAAGTTTGGACTACATTTTTTTTCATCGAAGTACACTTAATTCTATACAAATATTTTCAAATTGTCCTCATTCCTCGTATCGTCCTCTACTTCACACCTCATCCTTGTGAACCATCCATGTTCCGCTTGGTGTGATAAGGACGTGATGTCCCATGCAACACAAGAATCAAACAGAAGAGACTTCAAGTATGCATAATTAGCGTTTTTAAAAGTGTATTGGTGCTCGGCAGTTTTAACGTTGTCCCCAGTTTCTCGAGCCGTATTTTTGTATGCACCTCATCCATTTGAACCATCCACATTTTGCTTTGTGTAACTATACATGTATGGCATCCACTCTCTAGCTGTGATGAATCAGGGTGAACAAGATGTGGGTTCCTTCTTTTCATGTATATGCTAGGTAGATTTCTCTTGGGCAAACTTGTCCGAGGCCATGAATGTTAGTGTTGACACACACGCAAGTGACTCCTTGTCTCCACTCACTCACACACTCGTTCAGTACAGGTGATTGAGCACCGTTGAAGCCACGGTCCAAGCAAGGCTGGTCAGGTACAAGACAGGAATGACCCCAGCCATGCTCAAGCCCTTCTGTGGTAGAACCATGCAAGTCTCAACATTTGATTGTGAGCCACTTGATGGCTGAGACGTGAGAGATAAATTGAGAGATGCATGCTCCACATACGCTCTTGGTCGATGTGGCCTCTGGAATTGTGTGCCGTGCATGCTGTGCTAGTTGTTAGGTTCTAGCCCGGGTTGCTGATCCTGCGGGGCCACACGCTCAATCGCTCTGAGGTGTGAGAAACCGCAACAGCTTTTAGCCAACCGGTCAGGTTCAACCCCGGGATGGCGGCCGGGCCCCACTTCGAGCCTCTCGAGTGGGTGGCTCGGTCAACCGTGGCAAAGAGCTCGATGGCTCATGACTCTCGTATACTTGTTCTCTCACGTCGCTCTTAAAAACTAAGTGTTCTCTTCACCTCTCTCACCCTCGCACTAGCCATGGATGTCTTGCCTTCCTAGACTAGTGAGTTCAGGGGCTTATGGCGGCCTCTTGCCGCTGCCTACTGGTATCAGAGCGGGAGGGATCACTCCCTCCGCTCCATCGATCCGAGACCCATAGGATTGCGACGCCGAGGGAGTGCGACGGCATCTCGTCATCGTCACTCACACCTTTCACCCTCGGATCGAGGCATCACCCCACGTGTAACCTCACAACAGCACCGCCCTACTGTCGCCGTTATAGGCAAAGGGTGCCATTCTCGGAGCCTCGCGGCCTCTTCATCCTTCGTCGCAGCAGCAGTCTCGTGACAGTCCTCGTCAACGTGGGCTCGGGCCTCTCGCCTTGCGCACTCCTGCTGCTCACTCCTCCGGCTCCACATCTCGAAGTCGCAGCCACGTCCACACGCATTCTTGCACCGGGCATCCCACCATTTGGCACCACACCGCCCCTCAAGCACATCGGCAGCCACGTCTGCGGCGTGAGGTGCCACCCTGGCTTCACCACCCATGTCGGAACCTGTCCCCTCGTCACCAAGGGGGTGGTGTGAGCGTGCCCGCACCGACGAGCTCCTCGCACGCCACGAGGAGGAGGAGGGGCATACGTGGGCTCGTCGCCGTCACATTGATAGTCCCGGCTACCACCCGGGGGAAGATTTCGACCTCGCAGAGCACCTTGCGCTCGCCGACGCCGCGGAGTACGCGACCTACTGCCAGTCAGCCTCTGACGACTCTCCAACGGTGCAGAACGCACCAGCCACGGGGCCACCACGTGAGCAACGTCATCTTGCATCACCTGTAAGCTCACCTGTTGCTCGTAGAACTCGTCAGCAGAGTCTGCGTCTTTGTGCCGCCCGCTCTGGGGCAGCACCAGCTATCGAAACAACAGTTAGGCAGCAGCAGAGGATTCCTCCCATCGTGCTGCCTCACCTGCTGCGTCACAGGCAGCAGCTCCACTCTTTGTACCCTCTGATGTCTTCTTTGTGTTGGAGGCTGCACTTGTCTCTAGCTCAGCTGTCGCCTCCACTCTCGCAGCTACAGCTCGTGCCGCACGTGCCCCTGCCGCCACTCCTGTGGGCCGAGAGGTTGATACGTACACCACCACAACTGTTGATCAGGGTCCCCTTGCTGCAGCCACCATCAACATTACTACTCAGATTGCAACTGCGGCTGACTCCATTGCATCTGCAGCAGCTTCAGCTGCCACAGCGCTCTCTAGTGCTGTGACGTCCATTCAGGAATCCACCTCCCAAGTGTCGACTGCAACCGCGTCTGCACCCTTCGGCCATCAGGTTCGCCTACTAGTCATAGCTGCAGCTGCTGTCTCTTCCCTCACTGGTGCCGTCCTCACTGGGGTTGCCTGCTTCATTGTCTTAGCATCCTTTTCTGTAGCAGTCATTGCAACATGAGCAGCAGCTGTAGTGTTCCCCTTGTTTGGCCTGCGTCGCTAGACTTGGTGAGCCGTCTCTCCTCCACTGCTTGGGACTCGCTTGCTTTCTCTCCTCTTCCTCTCTGTGGCTGTTTGCACCCTCCTTCCCTTTGGTTGTGCAACGTCACTACTACAGGCCATCTCTTGTTCCCACGCCCACTGGGGCAAGGGAAACTCTGCCCGAAAAATCTTGTCCATCACGTGCATTGCACATCATGCCAGTCAACGATGACCAGTATGCTGCCCTGCAGGAGGAACTGCGCAAAGAGCGTGCAGCTCTTCAAGCAGCCCTCACAGCTCAGCGTGCTGCTGAGGACAAATTGCGGGCTGAGCAGGGCGATCAGGACACGTTCGCAGACCACATCGCCGACCTTGTCCTCAACCGCCTGCAACCTGTCTTGCGCTCCACGCCCGCAGTCTCTGCTGTTGCTGACATTGCTGCTGCCTTCTCTTCCTCCCCTGCTTCTGCATCCACCAGCACTGGCTCTCTGCGCTCAGACTCCATTGCAGCTACAGCTGCTGCAGGCGCTGCCGCCGCCAAAGCTCTTGCACAGCCTCTGCACCGCAAGCCATACTTTGACTCAACACCTCCTCACTTCACTGCCAATCTCTCCTTTGCGTCCTGGGAGGTTCGCTTCAGTGCCTGGGAGTAAGGTGAGCAGCTTTGGGAGTACTACCACCTGCCCAATCCCTCTGCTAACCCTCCTTTTATTCCCACTGATGCTGCGTCTGCACGTGCTGTCCGTGCTCTCATCCGTGCTGGTCTCGATGACCTCACTGATGAGATCGGGTCATACAATGCTGACACTACACGCCGCACACCTGCTGACCCTGTTGGCGCATACGCCCTCATCAAACGTCGCACCACTGTCACTGGCCATGCAGTACAAAGCATGCTTACTGTCCAGTTCAACACTCTATCCATGCGTGCTGACGAAACTGCGGATGCCTATTGGGCCCGCAATCTGCGCCTGCTGAAGGATCTCGGCAAAATAGCCCCTGGACAGCTGCCTGATGTCCTCTCTATTGTCAACGGACTCATTCCCGAGTTGCCCGACATCTTCAGAGAGGTGAAAGCCTCAGAGCTTGAGCGTCTTGCCATTGATCCTGTGCCTGCCGATTCGCCGCCGGGCATTGGTGCCCTTTGGGAATTCACCTCCCAACGGCTCACTGACTGAGGGAGTGCTCTCCAGAACAAGCGCATCCATCGCACTGCCGTTGCCGCCGCTACCACAACACTTCCCTCTTCCTCTTCCTCTTCATCTCCCTCTTAGTCCTCCTCCCCGGCCACATCCCTTGACCACCAAGGGGGTTGCGGGGGGGGGGAGGGGTCGGGGCAAAGGAGGTGGTCGGGGCAAAAGTTCTCCTACTGCCGGCTCTGGCGGGAAATCGGGCCGCGGCAAAGGCAAAGCCACCAGCACCAACTTCGGTAGCACATCCTCCTCTTCTTCTACCTCTAGCACTGTCACGTGTTGGAATTGTGGGGCCACCGGTCATTCTGCACCGAAGTGCCCGGCACCACCCGACAACGAGCGCCTAGCCTCTGCCATGCGTGCTCACTGGGCGCGATCCTCTGGTGGTTATGGGGGCTCTCCTGTCCCTTCTCGGGCCGCACCCCCACCTTCATCACCATACCAACACCATGCCCCTTCTGAGGCTGCGGTCTACCACACTGCCGCTAGACCACCACTTATCCCTTACTCCTGGGGGTGGCCTCACGAGTATGGTGGGCCGGTCTTCTACGACCCGCCCTCCAGTGTCTATGCTGCTCATTCCACGTCGACCTACCCCTCTCGTCGCGCATCCTCCGGGGTCGTCATCACTCCGGACCCACCTGAGGACGAGCGGCAGTTGGACACTACTCTTTCCCACGCCGTCCACCAGTGTCACCTTCGTGATTAGGTGAGAGTGACTGCTCTGGGTCAGGTTCTCTTGCGTGTGTTGTCGATGGGGAGTTACGTGGTCCAGCGTCCGGGCATGTTCTGGGATGTCCCCCTGCTGATGTGCCGTGGATTGAAGAGTGGCAGTCTCTCCGCTTGCCTCGTTGCCTTGCTGCATGTGGTCATCGTCTCGTTCCGCATACTGCCGTTGCTGCTGTGAGTCATGATCCAGCTATTGTTCATGCGTCGGGGGGATTTTGGATCCTTGACTCCGGAGCCACCCATCACATGACCTCGTCACGTGCGTCTTTTGTGTCTCTTGGCCCCGTTGGCTCTGTGCGTTTCGTCTGCACTGGCTCCAGTGAGCTGCTTCCTGTGCAGGGCGTTGGCGTTGTCTGCTTTGTTGGGCCTGGGGGGGAACTGTTCTTGCCAGACGTCTTGTATGTTCCCTCGCTTGAGTTGAGTCTGCTCTCTGTTACCACGCTCGACGACCAGGGCATGGACTTCTCCCCCAGTCGCGGCACTGTCTGTCTCTCATCGCACCACTGGTCGCATCCTCCTCCAAGGCAATCGTTGCGCCCGCCTGTTTCGCGTTCCCTCCTTTGCGCCGGCGCCTACCACTGCTGTCCATGTGCATGTTGCTCACTCTCTCTCTCCTGCCTAGGCTCAGCTGCTGCACCGCCGCTTATGCTACATTCACACTGCTGCAATTGATTCTCTTCTTCACACACTCCCCGCGGATGGTCTGGATGTCAGTTCCTTCCCTTCCCCTTGTCCACCTGACTATCTTGCTTGTGCTCAAGGGAAAATACATCGCTCACCTTTCTTCACCTCTGAGACGCGCACCTATGCACCTCTTGAATTATTGCATGCTGATGGTCGCTACGTGCTCTGTGTAACTGATGACTTCTCCCGCATGCGTTGGGTCTTTGTCCTCAAACAGAAGAGTGACGTATGTTCCTCCCAGGCCAAACTTGCATGTGGTCGTCGTCTTCGTGTTTTTTGTTGTGACCGCGGAGGTGAGTTCATTGGACCCACCTCTCGCTTTCTCTCCTCTCGTGGTGTCCACGTCGAGACCACCGCAACATACACGCCCCAGCAAAATGGCGTGTCTGAGCGTTGGAATCGCACCCTTGCTGACGGTGTCCGTACCCTTCTTGTTGCATCTGACCTCTCCCCCACCTTCTCCTTTGAGGCCATGTCCTGCATGACCTGGGTCTGGAATCGCATTCCCCATGGTCCTCTTCCCCGTCATGTCACGCTGTTTGAGCGCTGGTTTGGTCGCCGAGCGGATCTCCGCCTCGCTCGTGTCTGGGGCTGTGTCGCTGCCGTCTGGCTCCCTGAGGACCTGCGCGACGGCAAACTCAGTCCGCGCGCTTATCTGTGCACCTTTCTCGGTGTCTCAGCCATGTACAAGGCCTGGCGCTTCTGGGATCCAGATCGTGCACGGGTTGTCGAGTCGCAAGATGCCCTCTTCTTTGAGGATGTCTTCCCTCGCGATCTCTCTATCGTGTCGCTTCCCCTTCCTCTTTGTCCTCGCTCCGTCGGCTTGGGGGGGGTGGGTCTGCTCCAGCCTCCGGTCTCGCTGGTGTGCCTTCCTCGAGCTTGTCCCCCCCTGTGGCCCTTTTCCTGTCTCTGACCCTCCTGATGCGTCTTCCCCGAGCTTGACCTCTCCTTCCACTTCCTCCTCTCCATATCCTTCCAACACTGACACATCTCACAATACTCTGTCTTCCTTCCCACACTCTTCACCCTCCTCGTCGTCTGAGTCCACGATCGTGCTTGCCAGTGCCCCGCCACTGTCTGACGACATGCCTGTACACTCTCCCCAGCGTGTTGTCTCTGATGTTCCCTCACAGGCACCTTTGGTTGATACTGACCCTATCTCCCTTCCGGTCTCAGAGGCACCTTCACTCGTACCCGAGCCATACACCCTTGGGGGCAGACTCCGAACTCTTCCCCAGACGTCTGTGTCGTACTCATCACAGTCACAGCGTCGTGCCAGGTCCAGAGCACCCTCCACTGCAGCTGACTCTACTGCCAGGCCTACTGAGCTTGACACCCTTGGCCTTGCCGTCAGCGTAGTCCATCCCAACTCATCTGTGGGCTATGCCCTTTTTGCTCATGAGTTTGTCAGTGCCTTGGAAGCATCCACAGCAGGATATGTTGCTGCCTGTTTTGCTGCGAGTGGTCTTCCCTCTCTGACCTCACTCCCTGCTGAGCCTACCACCGTGCGTCAGGCTAGAGAAGCCGCTGATGCTGATCTGTGGGAGAAGGCCATGCAAGAGGAGCTCACGGCCTTGAACGAACATGAGGTGTTCGAGCTGGTTGACCTTCTACCTGACCGCAAAGCCGTCTCGGCCCGTTGGGTACTTCAACGTAAGCTGAAGCCTGACGGCACGGTTGACACATACAAGGCATGCCCCACTGCCAAGGGGGTTTCCCAAATTCTAGGCGTTGAATTTGATGAGACCTTTGCTCCAGTGGGTCGATACACTACCGCCCGAGCTCTCTTGAGCCTGGTGGCTCAGCATGACTGGGAGTTGAAGCAGATGGATGTTAACAACGCATTCTTGCACGGTCGCCTTGATGAGGAGATCTACATGGTGCAACCCCCAGGTTTCACTGATGGCACAGATATGGTCTGGCGAATGCGCAAGGCACTGTATAGGCTCAAGCAATCACCAAGCTATTGGAACTTGGAGATCTCCTCCACTCTCGAGAAGGGGGGCTACCGCCGCAGCTCAGTTGATCCGGCACTCTTTCTGAGTACCCCCTCGCAGCCCCTCGTGGCCGTTCTGGTCTACGTCGATGATCTCCTCATTGCATCACCCAGTCCCGCAGCTGTGCAGTCGGTGAAGACTCTCCTCCAGTCGGTCTACAAGATGGACTTGGGTCCAGCCCATGTGTTTCTCAGCATGGAGCTCGAGCGAGACCGCCAGCGCAGGACACTGCATGTACACCAGGCTGCGTACATTCACAGCCTGGGGGAGCGCTTCTCTTCACTGCTCGCCGATACACCCACGACGTCCACACCAATGACTCCAGCAGGCCAGCGTCTACTGAAGTCACCTGACCCTTCTCAGTTTGGGAACACTGTCAACGTCACTGATTACCTTAGCGTGATTGGATCACTGATGTACCTCGCCACTACCACCCGAGCCGATGTGGCCTTCGCAGTCAACTTCCTGGCTCAATTCTCTCAGCAGCCTCGGCAAAAGCACCTCGAAGCTGCACTGCGTGTCGTTCGCTTCGCGCTGTCGACTGCACGCGTCAGCCTGTGCTACAGGTCACAGCCCTCTTGTTGTTGATGGATACACTGACAGTGACTGGGCTCATGATGCGGATGCACGTAGTCGCATAGGCTACATCTTCCTTGTGGGTGGCACTGCTATTTCATGGAAGTGTGACAAACAGGGTTGCGTGGCGCGTAGCTCTAGTGAAGCTGAGTATGTTGCACTCAGCGTAGGTACGTGTGAGAGTGTGTGGCTTTCTCGCTTGCTGCAGCAGTTCCGCGTGCCCATTTGCTGCATCAATCTGCGCTACGACAACCAGAGCGCCAAGGCAATCGCAGAGCATGATGGCATGCACCATTCTCGCACCAAGCACATCAACATTGACCATCACTTTGTGCGCGAGCGCATTGCCGCAGGAGTTGTCTAGGTTGTCTGGGTCGACACGCGTCAACAGCGTGCAGACTTTCTCACCAAAGCTCTTAGCAGTGGAATGTTCAAGGCTGCTGTGCATGCTTTTGGCTTGTTGGGCGCTCGTGACCCTCCTGGCTAATGTGGCATCTTTGTCCCAATTATCATGAATCCTCGTGTGGTGTGTGGACTGTTCATCTGTGGGTCATGGAGGAGTGTTAGTGTTGACACACACGCAAGTGACTCCTTGTCTCCACTCACTCACACACTCGTTCACTGCAGGTGACTGAGCACCGTTGAAGCCATGGTCCAAGCAAGGCTGGTCAGGTACAAGACAGGAATGACCCCAGCCATGCTCAAGCCCTTCTGTGGTGGAACCATGCAAGTCTCAGCATTTGATTGTGAGCCACTTGGTGTTGGTTTGTGTGGCTTCCACCCTTCACGACCGACACCGCTAGTTTACCGATATACCCACATTCGGGGTATATGGTAGAGGAGGGCGTGACGACACGACGGGCCTCCGGACTACACCGAGACTTCTCCAGCACCTACAACAGTGCCGGCGAGACGCGGTCGATGCGTTCTGGTAGCCCTGTGGGCTTGTCGGGAGCTAGGAGGGTTTTCTCGGTGGGTTGAGACCCGCGCACCCGGAGGAATATACCGGTGCGACGAGGTGATCCGGTGGCTGTACTAGCGCTTCCGATGTTCGGAAAGCCGTGTGATGTCTGGACGTTGATTCTGAGATTTTCTGGCGTGCTCCTATTTTCTCGGTGGTCGAGACCCGGGCACTCGGAGAGCTGTTCCGGTGCCTCAAGGAGACTACCGTTATTGTTATCGTGGTGTAAGTAGTGTGTTCTCCCCGCTGACTTGTTTGGGCTTAGCGGGGGTGACGGGGCCCGATGCGGCTAGCTGCCGGCGCCCCTACTTAAGCCCGCTAGGGGCTCATTTGTACTCTCTACTTGTTCTTTATATTCAGCATTCCAGACTTAGCCAAATGCTTGCCGTCTTGCATCGCACTCACACACAGAGCTCATGTTCATTTTTGCATGGGCCTGCATGCCCTAGTTTATTTCCAATTTGGTATTAGAGCACAGGGGGGCGTGTGAGCAGCAGAAGCAGTAGTAGTGGGCGGAACGCGAAGAGAACGCGCCATTTGGCACCACGCCGGCAGCAGCGTGAGGGAGCGCGAAGCGACTGCACGTGAACGCCACAGGGGCGGTGAGCCGCACACAGCAGCACTAGCGACTGCGGCAGCAACAGCAAAAGTAGCAGCAGCAGCAGCGGCGGCAGCAGTAGCAGCCAGTGCAGTTGCGGCGCATCAGCAGTAGCAAGAGCAGCTGCAGCAGCGCATCAGCCGGTGCAGCAGCGCCGTCACTAGCAGCAACACATAGCAGCAACAGCAGCAGCCACTGCAACGGCGGCGACAGCAGTAGCAGCGTGCAGCAGCAAGTAGCAGCGGCGGCAGCAGCAAGCGGCAGCCATGGCAGTAGCAAGCAGCAGCAGCTGCATAGTTTAGCAGCAGCAGCAGTAGTGGAAGAAGCAGCAGCAGCAACAGCGGAAGAAGCAGCAGCAGCAGCAGCGGCAGCAGCATCGAGCAGCAGCAGCAGCAGCGACGGAAGCAACAGCAGCAGCAGCAACCGCAGCAGTTGCACCCGCCGCTACAGCTGCCGCTGCAGGAGGGCCTCGCACCCCTCTTGTGAGGGCCCCCGTCCCCTCGGAGGGGCCCCCTCGACCCCATTAGGGGGCCTCTCCGAGGAGGGGGCCCGTCGGCCCCTTTCGCCCTCCTCCCCTCCTTTCGAGAGGGCCCTCGGAGGGCCCCGTCGAGCCCCTCCGAGGGGCCCCTCGGAGGGGCCCATCGGCTCCATCGGCCGACGGACGGAGGGAGGGGAGGACCCCCCCCTCGCCTCCTCACTCACTCGCTCGCAAGCTCACTTGCTCGCTCGTTTTTTTTTGCGAGCGAGCAAGGAGCGAAGAGGTGGGGGCGACCTGACATCGCCCCCTCATTTTTTTATTCCCCCCCTCCAATCCTGACCTGCCCACTTCCTAGGGGGCAATCTAAAACCGGATGACGGTCAAACCCGGGGTGAGCAGAAAGAAAAAAAAGGAGGGACGAAAAAATAAAGAGGGGGAGATCGAGAATAAAAAGGTGGCGGGTGAGGGTAACGAAGAAAAAAAGGGAAAAAAAGGGGGTTGGCCGTGGGCGAGGAAAAAAAAGCAAAAAAAGGGATAATCTTCCAACTACCACCACCGCAGCAATAGCAGCTTTCATAGCCGCAATAGTAGCATCAGACGGTGGAGTGTCAACGACTACATAGTGCGGCGACTATGCCAGCGCTTGCAGTTTCTCCTTCATAGCTGACAGCGGATTGTGCGTCGGCGGCGATCTCCACTTCGAGACGCGTCCTGTACCGGTGTCTTCGTGGGGCCGTGGATTGGTGCGCGCACTTCACTCCATAGGATCGACGGCGGATTCGAGTCTTACCATCTCCGAGGGCTGGGTCGTCTATCGCTTGGAGCAGCAGGCACATCTTCAGCCGCCATCCCTTCTCGTCCTGGAACAATCTTTGCTGTATTAGTGGCAGCATCATTACTGGCCGCAGTTAGTCAGACTCTAGTCTCCGGGCATGCTGTGGTAGTGCAGCACTTCCCGTCTGGTCACGTTTGCTGACCCGGACGCCGTGACCTCCAGGAGTGACAATACCTACTGGCGTCATTCTCTCCCGTTGCTTGGTGTTTACCACCGGGAGTAGGTGCCCTCGGTACCTATCCATCGTCCAGCGCACGAGATGAGTGCGCGGACATCTGAGCAGGCGCCCTGCGCGTTTGCCTGATACTACTGTGGTGATGGACGTCATGGTTGGCGTCGCTGTCGGACGCGCCCTCCCGGCTGGCATCCACCTTGGCTACAGCCTTGTCCGAGCCTGCGTCCTCCACAGCATACGGATCTGCCGGCGTTGGTAGATCCCCTCGCTGGACCTCTGGCGAGCATATTCGCCGAGATCCATGGCCTGCGGCAGACGGTGCAACGGCTTTGTGAACTCGTCGTCACTGAGCGTGCTTCTACTACTCGTTTGTCAACGGCCTCTTCGATCACATCTCCTCCATCCTCTACTCCTTCCTCATCCGATGGTGTACCTTCAGCTCCACCTGCCAGCGAGTCCTAGGCTGCCACCATCCTTTTGATCCTCCACTCTGCTGTGACCACGACGCCACCTCACGATGACATGTCTTCATGCAGTCGTTCCAATCGAGTGACCCCGCGATGTCGGCGTCAGTGCTCCGCACGTCGTGCTCGCGCCGGTTTTGATACATCCTCCACTTCCTCGGCCTCCGTTGCTGTACCTGTCGAGGGAGAGTGTGGTCACCGCGCATTGTCTGATGTGACCGTAGCGACATGATCCACACTCACGCCGGACCGTGGTGCCCGAGCGTCAGCTCAGGCAGACTCAGATGATACGGTGACAACACATGGCGTGGAGTCCGATCCCGACATGGCGTTCATGGTGGAGAATTCCGTGTCATCGAGCTCGACTTCCACGTCTGGGCTGGATCCAGATCTTCCGCAGCAGTAGGTTACATCAGGAGGAGCGCAGACACGGTGTCCTTAGGCGGTGCCACTCGCGGCTCCGACCTGTGCAGGCCCAGCGGCGGCACAGGAGTCCTGTATGGATTGGGATGCGTCTACCGGACTTTTGGGAGAGTGTGTGCAGTAGGCTCACACCAGTCCGGCGGAGGTAGCAAGTTTTGAGACATGTATGTCATCGAGTTTGACATCTACGCTTGGGCAGAAGCCGGACGTTCTACAGTAGAGGGTTGCATCAGGAGTGCAGGTGCCGCGTGCTTAGGCGGTGCCACTCGCAACTCCGACCGGTGGTGGCCTGGCGGTGGCACAGGAGTATTGTGCGGATCAAGATGCCCCATACGGATCTCCAGGGGCATAGGCGCACGAGATTCACACCAGTTTGACAGCAGTCGCAGTGCATGAGTAGAGTCGACCGGTTGGTCTTTTAGAGGTTGAGGCATTCTTGAGAGCAGCAGTTGTGAGAGATGTCGCTAGGATATACCCTACTGATCTTTAATTTCGTTTACTGGGAAAATACGAATTATGTGATCTATAATTTCGTTCAATTTTTTTCTTGAAAATGTTATTTGGGTGGCACCTAAACTTTCGTCGAACGAAAAAACATGTTCCTTAAATTCGACTACGAATGAGGTCATGCCCGCATCCGTCGGTCATTCGTGTCGTCCGACTGATGCAAAATCGCTCATACACACTCGAACTGCCATGTCAGATTGAGCTGACAGCTCTGACACCCCCGATCCGCACATCCTGCTCGTGCACACCCAGTGCACGAGCGGGATGTGTACCGCGATTGCAATTTTTCAATTTGCAATATTTCAATTTCGACCATGACAGGGCAGAAACCCCGTCATGTGCTATTTTCAAATTAATGACGTGGTACTCTAACTTTAGACGACGAATTCAAATTCGACGAAAAGAAGGGATAAACAAAAATTATAATCAAAATTAAAGATCAGTAGGGTACGCTGCAGCAGACACAACAGGCTCATCTGCGCTACCTGAGGACCAGCTTCAGCGTGAGGAGTCATCCATGTTCCTATAGTGTCCGGGTTCCTGTACACACGACGGAGCAGCGACATACATGACGAAGTCAGATGGTGGTCCTCACTCTATCATCGAGCAGGTGGTAGCGACCAGC
Source organism: Penium margaritaceum (assembly GCA_023375785.1). Classification (NCBI taxonomy): domain Eukaryota; kingdom Viridiplantae; phylum Streptophyta; class Zygnematophyceae; order Desmidiales; family Peniaceae; genus Penium; species Penium margaritaceum. The sequence continues at coordinate 299,214 of SZWC01000786.1, read as the reverse complement.
CTTCCCGGTGAGATAGTGCGTGAGCGCCAGCTGCGCTTGCTGGTCGCCTTGACGGGCATGGTCGAGCCGCAGTCCTACACACATGTGTCCATTATGGTGGCAGTCGAGGACACTGGAGCAGATCCCTACACGCAGATGGAGTCACCTCATCTGTAGGAGCTGAGTTCTACCCCTTCGTGTTCACCTGCTGGTGACCGTGCTGATCACATCGACGCTGAGAGTGGCAGTACTTGCACGGACGACATTTCCACATGGTTCACGGACTCTGATGACTCCTCCTTCTCCTTCTCTCTCGGCATGCGACCGGTCACTCCTCGCATGACAGACACGAGCTGTGATGTGGATGCGACACCTGCAGCTGGATCCGATGTTCTTGTGGCTCAGCACATTGCGAGCTTGGTTGACCCCCAGGAGGATGCAGCGGCACCAATTCCATCGTCTTCAGCAGTAGAGATGCAGATGGCGATGTACTCACGAGTTGTGCAGTCCGCATGTGTAGCATCTAGTGAGGCAGAGTTTATCCTACACCAGGTCGACATGGGCTTCCTCGACATGTCTGAGGCAGATTATGCAGATCTGCAGCAGCGTGTAGTCATGCTACAACGGGAGATGATGGCAGCGCGTGAGCGATTCTCAGAGGAGGGGAGAATCACTGCTATCGGCAGAAGCCTTCCGCCAGCAGCATTTGGCACACCTATACTCGGGGAGGATCTTGTACGAGCTCCGAGTATGACATCCGTTGGAGACATTGTCATACGAGAGGTGAGTGTGCCTTCGGCTTCCGCCATCCTCGCTCCTGTCGACCCCATCATCGCTTCTCCTTCCTCTGCTACTGCCATCATGCACCTTCATCCACTCGACTCACCTACCCCATCATCATCTTCATCCACGAGTGGTCATCCGCTTCGTTGTTCCAGCTGTCCTCTTCTGGCGGTACACCCCTGTGCCTCAGGGTGCTCTATCCCGCCTCGGAGGCCAGCTCCGCCACTTCATCCACGCTTGTTTACCACCGGGAGTAGGTGCCCTCGGTACCCATCGATTGTCCAGTGCACGAGAGGAGTGCGCAGACATCTGAGCAGGCGCCCTACGTGTTTGCCTATTACTACTGTGGTGATGGACGTCATAGTTGGCGTTGCTGTCGGACGCGCCATCCCGGCTGGCATCCATCTTGGCTACAGCCTTGTCTGAGCCTGCGTCCTCCACAGCATACGGATCTGTCGTCGTTGGTAGATCCCCTAGCTGGACCTCTGGCGAGCATATTTGCCCAGATCCACAGCCTGCGGCAGACGGTGCAGCGGCTTTGTGACCTCGTCATCACTAAGCGTGCTTCTGCTACTCGTTTGTCGACGGCCTCTTCGATCACATCTCCTCCATCATCTTCTCCTTCCTCATCGGATGGTGTACCTTCAGCTCCACCTACCAGCGAGTCCCAGGCTGCCACCATCGTTTCGATGTGACTGCTGCGACTATGATGCCACCTCACGATGACATGTCTTTATGCAGTCGTTCCAGTCGAGTGACCCCGCGACGTCGGCGTTTGCGCTCCGCACGCCGTGCTCGCACTGGTTTTGATACATCCTCCACCTCCTCTGCCTCCGTTGCTGTACCTGTCGAGGGGGAGTGTGGTCACAGCACATTGCCTATTGTGACCGCAGCGATAGGATCCGCACTCACGCTGGATCGTGGTGCCCGAGCGTCAGCTCAGGCAGACTCAGATGAGACGGTGACAATACATGGCCCTGAGTCTGATCTCGACATGGCGTTCATGGTGGAGACTTCCGTGTCATCGAGCTCAACTTCCACGTCCGGGCTGGATCCAGATCTTCCGCAGCAGCAGGTTACATCAGGAGGAGCGCAGACACGGCGTCCTTGGGCTGTGCCACTTGCGGCTCGACCGGTGGAGGCCCAACGGCGGCACAGGAGTCCCGTATGGATCGGGATGCGTCTACTGGAGTTTTGGGAGAGTGTCTGCAGCATGCTCACACCAGTCCGGCAGAGGTTACAGGGCTTGAGACATGTATGTCATCGAGTTTGACATCTATGCTGGGGCAGGAGTCGGACGTTCTACAGTAGCAGGTTGCATCAGGAGGAGTGCAGGTGCCGCGTGCTTGGGCGGTGCCACTCGCAACTCCGACCGGTGGCGGCCTGGTAGTGGCACAGGAGTATTGTGCAGATCGAGATGTCCCACACGGATCTCCGGGGGCGTTGGCACACGAGATTCACACCGACAGCAGTCGCAGTGCATGAGCAGAGTCGGCCGGTTGGTCTTTTGGAGGTTGAGGCATTCTTGAGAGTAGCAGTTCTGAGAGACGTCGCTGGGATATATGATGCAGCAAACACAGCAGGCTCCACCGTCTCATCTGCGGTACATGAGGACCAGCTTCAGTGTGAGGAGTCGTCCATGTTCCTATAGTCTTCAGGTTCCCGTAACCACGACGGAGCAACGACATACATGACGGAGTCAGATGATGGTCCTTACTCTATCATCGAGCAGATGGCAGCGACCAGCCTTCCCGGCGAGACAATGCGTGAGCACCAGTTATGCTTGTTGGTCGCCTTGACGGGCGTTGTCGAGCCGGAGTCCTACACACCTCTGTCCACTACGGTGGCAGTTCAGGATAGTGGAGCAGATCCCTATACGCAGATGGAGTCACCTTGTCAGCAGGAGCTGAGTTCTGTCCCTTCGTGTTCACCTGCTGGTGACCTTGCTGATCACATCGACGCTAAGAGTGGGAGTACCTGCACGGACGACATTTCCACATGCTCCACGGACTCTGACGACTCATCCTTCTCCTTCTCTCTCGGCATGCGACCGCTCACTCCTCGTGTGACAGACACGAGTTGTGTGGATGCAACACCTGCAGCTGCATCCGATGTTCTAGTGTCTCAGCACATAGCCAGTTTGGTTGACCCCCAGGAGGATGCAACAACATCAGTCCCATCAGCTTCAATAGCAGAGATGCAGATGGAGCTGTACTCACGAGTTGTTCACTCTGCATGTGCAGCATCGAGTGAGGCAGAGTTTATCCTCCGCGAGGCAGACATGGGCCACCTGAGGCAGATTATGCTGACCTGCAGGAGCGTGTAGTCATGCTACAGCGGGAGATGATGGCCACGCGTGAGCGATTTTCAGAGGAGGGCAGCATCACTACTATCGGTATGATCCTTCCGCCAGCATCATCTAGCACACCCATACTCGGGGAGGATCTTGTACCAGCTCCGAGTATGACGTCCGTTGGAGACACTGTCACATGAGAGGTGAGCGTGCCTTCGGCTTCCGCCATCCTGGCTCCTATCGACCCCATTATCGCTCCTCCTTCTACTGTCGTCACGCACCTTCATCCACCCGACTCACCTGCCCCATCTTCATCTTCATTCACGAGTGGTGATCCAGTTCGTCACTCCAGCTCTCCTCTTCTGACAGTACACCCTTGTGCCTCAGGATGTGCTATCCCGTATCGGAGACCAGCTCCGCCACTTCATCCACGCATGCGTACTGCTCGCCCATTCCCTTTCCTCCGGCATACACAGATGCATCGTGGTAGAGTGGAGATTGGAAAGACTGTGAGTTGGGACCCTTGGCAGTCACGCGAGGACTGGTATACCCCAGGTGATACAGCTGCGACGTGAGGAGTCCTAGCTGGAGACACCACTTCGTCTTTGAGGGAGGGAGTCAACTCGCAGGTGACAGGAGGAGCTATCTCTGCATGATGGATACACCACATCACTCATCGCGTAGGGTCTGTTCAGCTACGGCATCAGCATCTCCATCGAGGACACCGCTGCCAGGTTCATCTGCCCAGTGTTGAACTCGTGTCATTATCACACGGTGACCTCTGGCCTCGTTGCACACTCACATCACTGGTGCAGGTGACTGACCAGTGAGACATGACTTCACTGATTGACACGTCGTGACCAGAAGCTGAGAAGATGAGCCATGGAGAGGCTCAATCAGAGCTTGCCAGCCTTATTTGCATTTCTCACATGCATTGGTGCACAATTGGTCATGAGCATAACCGGGTTTATCCTCTAGACAGATTGTTGCTTGGACGGTGACGTAGTTTCTGCTAGGAAATTGTTCTATGGGCAGGTGGGGTCGAATCCACCAGTTTCGAGCTCGCTGCTCGCTCGCTCGCTCGCTCCCTGCTCCTGCCCGTAACACCCCTGTGGCTCGTTACTCATCCAACTTTTTCACTTCAACTTTCACGTATGTCTTCGCCATGGCTGATGCAGACCTCGTGCGTGGTTGCTTCCTTGCACAAGTCTAGCTGTCACTTGCTCGTTTAGCATAGTAACAACTGGTATCAGAGTGACCTACGTGGAAGACGGGCGGCGGATCGACCTGCCGCCCACGTGGGCGGCAGGTCTGGGCCAAACCCGCGACTGCCACTCTTGGCGTCGCATGTCCACCCCGCCGTCACGAACTACCAGCACAACAGCAGCTAACTGCTGTAACATCAGCAGCAGCGGGTGACGACAATCTGCCGTTAGGGCTCTTTGGTCTTCCCCTCCCCCTGCTGGTTGGGCTCCCCTCTATTCCTGGGTTGGGTGGGGTCGGAACAGGTACCTACAGGTGTTCCCACGGCCTTCCCATATTTCCCACGCCCACTGGGGTGGGGGAAACGCTGGCAAAAAATTTTCGGCATCGTGGGTGGTCCGTCGCCGTCTCCTAGCAGCATTTGCAGCAGCTCCAACGTGAACAACGGCTCAGCGTCCGCAGCTCAGCAGTAGCAGCCCCACAGCATCTCAGCAGAAGTGGCTCTAGCTCAGCAGCTCCGTAGCAACAGCCCAGCAGCAGCTCGGCAGCAGCAACTCAGTAGCAGCTCAACAGCAGCTCCGCAGCAGCATCTTAGCAACAGCGCAGCATTAGCTCAGCAGCAGCTCAGCAGCAGCTCAGCAGCAGCTCTAGCACAGCCGCTCACTGGCAGCAGCTCAGCAGCAGCAGCCCAGAAGCAGCTCAGTAAACAGCTCAGCAGCAGCTCAACAGCAGCTCAGCAGCAGCCCAGCAAACAGCTCAGTAGCAGCTCAACGGCAGTAGCAGTAGCAGCAGCAGCAGCACTGCAGCAGCAGCACAGCAGCAGCAGCAGCAGCAGCGGCACGGCAGCAGCTGAGAGTTCAAAAACGAACAGTTTGGGACCAATCCCATGCAGTTTGGTGAAGTATAGAGTAAGTTAGAGCTAGAAAAGCATGGCGGCCTGAGTAGTTGTCCTAGTAAGAGCTCATCGAGCTCTTACGGGTGAGACTCGCTAACCGAGTCTCACCCACCGGCCGGCGAGCGAAGCCCGCCGGCCCAACAGCGAAGCGAGGGCGAAGCCCTCGCTTGACCCTCCAAAGAGGACCCTCGAAACTCGGATAACCCAAATCGGGGTCCGAGTCAAAACCTAGTTAACTGACCTACATCAGTCCAGGAATCATCCAGTAAAAGGACCAATCTAGGTATCCTAAGGTGGTGAACATTGTATGCAAGATTTAGCATCTAGGCTGCATCGGGCCATGCGGCCAGGGCGGAGGTGATCACACTAGGGCGCGAAGCCCCGAGGCCATGAGAACGCCCGCCGAAATGTCGCGCTCATGGTGCGTCACCTCCACTCTCTGAGCCAGCATGCCCTGCGCACTCACGGCCACCAATGAAAAGATATATACACAAGGATTAACACGCCCCCTTGGACGGGAGTGCAGTGGGCATGCAACCCAGTTGATGCAATTGTTGATGCAGTGAGGAGGAGGGCAAGGCTTTGGTGAGGAAATCAGCCAACTGGGCATCGCCACTGATGGTGCAAACACTGATGATGCCTGCTTCCACCGCTTCGCGAACGAAGTGGTGTTCGGCGTTGATGTGCTTGGTGCGTGGATGCAACACACCATCATTGGCAGCAATGCGGCGAGCAGCAGAATTGTCACTATGCAGTGGCACAGAAGACACCACCAGCCCCAATTCTTCAAGCAGACGTGCAAGCCAAATGCCCTCACATGCAGCCTCCCCTAGCGCCATGTATTCGGCTTCAGCCACACTACGCGCCACACACGATTGCTTTGCACTTCGCCACGACACAGCGGTGCCCCACACGCGAAACACATAGCCACCGCGACTGCGAGCCATACGATCACGGGCGTAGTCACTGTCACAGTACCCATCAAGCAACGGGTTTACTGTGGGAGCAAACACCAGTCCAAGGCCAGCTGTGTCAAACACATAACGCAGCAGCTTGAGCAATGCCTTGTGATGAGTGCTGCGTGGCTGCTGGCCAAACTGAGCCAATACATTGACTGCACACAAGATGTCAGGTCGTGTTGTGGAGGCAAGGTAAGAGAGACTTCCAGCAATCTGTCGGTACAGTGTAGGGTCAGTGTCCGGTCCGTAGTCAGTAGTGCGAACGTCCAACAAGTGTGCATAGACATCAGGGCTCATGGGGGACTGTTGTGCTGGGAGATGGTGTACGTGATGGTTAAAACAAGAAGTGAGATGTGCAATGAATCGTCCTTGATGCAAGGTAAGTGTTCGTGCCTTTCTGTTTCTGACGATGGTCATGCCAAGGAAACTCTGTGCCTCACCCAGATCTGTCATGAGATAATGTGCTGTGAGGAGTGCTTTGGTGTGTGCAATGAGGGTGAGTGAGGGGGACAGAATGAGTAGATCATCCACATACACCAACAGAGCGATTGGCACATTATCCGCCCACCGCAAGAAAAGAGATGGATCGCAAAGACTCTGAGTGAAACCGCCACTCTCTAGAGTGCATCGAATCTCCTTGTTCCAACATCGTGGCGCTTGCTTCAGGCCATACAAGGCTTTCAGCAGGAGCCATACCCGGTCTGTCCCATCCTCAAATCCTTCTGGTTGTTTCACAAACAATTCCTCCTCCAGAGGACCATTGAGGAACGCGTTCTTAACGTCCATCTGATGGATCTCCCAGTCCTCACAAGCCGCCACAGCCAACGGCACACGGCTGGAGCTGTACTTGCCAACCGGCGCGTAGGTGTCCGTGAAGTCCTGCCCCGGTATCTGGTGGAACCCCTTAGCTACCAGTCGGGCTTTGTACTTCTCAATGATACCCTTCAGATTGCGTTTCAGCTTGAACACCCATTTGACGTCTATGGCTTTCCGCCCTGGAGGCAAAGGCACCAGCTGGTACACTCCATGATCTAGTAGAGCGTTCAGCTCAGCACTCATGGCTTTCTCCCAAGCCGGCGCGTCAGGCCGCCCCCTCGCCTCCTTGAGTGTCAGAGGTTCTGTCTGTGAGGTGTCGTCGTTGTGGACACCGACGGTGTGATAGAACTGTCTGTAATCAACGCGTGGCAAGGTACGCAGAGACCGCCTTGTTGGTTCAGGCAAGGGTGTGGGAGTTACCTCGGCATCCAGGTGTGTGCCCGTGGGATGGAGTCCCGGTGGAGGGGACGATGCACCAGAGCTTGTGCTAGCCAGATCTGTGGGTGTGAGCAGATCTCGAGGCACAGGTGAACCAGTGTCAACTCGAGGAGCCATCCGTTTGCTGGATCCTTGTGTCGGGCTGGGAACAAACGCGGGAACACTGACGTATGTTGGGTAGTGTTCAGGGACAGGCATGGATGGAGCATGCCTCAGCGTGCGAAACTCCTTGTAGGGCAAGTGCTCCAGAAAAGAAGCATCGCGACTTTCCAAGGAGTGGTTTGTGGGATCCCAAAACCGCCACGCTTTTGATGCGTGAGATACTCCCACAAAGACACACCACCGTCCCCGTGGGCTGAGCTTGTTCTCACGTTGTGGGTGTGGGAACCAGACACATGCCATCGTTCCCCACACTCGAGCTGGTCGTAAATCTGCCTTTTCCCTGAACCAGTGTTCCCAGGGTGTCACTGTTTTAGGTAGTGAGCCTTGGGGCACACGATTCCACACCCAGGTGACATATTTGACTGCTTCTTCCCAGAAGCTGTATGGCAGACCTGATTCTGTGAGCAGTGTGCGTAGCGCATCCCCCAGTGTTCGGTGCCACCGTTCTGCCACACCGTTCTGTTGTGGTGTGAATGGGGCGGTGGTCTGGTGTTCGATACCCTTAGCCTTAAGCTCAGCAGTCAGGGATCCAAAGAATTCTCCTCCTCTGTCCGTTCGCAGTGTTAGAAGTTTGCATCTTGTTTGCCGCTCAGCGAGGGCTATCCACTCAGCGATAGCCCTCTGGGCGTCTCCTTTTGTTTTCAACAGAAAAGCTCATCTAAAACGACTGTAGTCATCTGTGAGTGTCAAGATATACAGAGACCCGTATTGGAGAGAGGGCACAGGCATAGGTCCAGTGAGATCCGCATGAACCAATGCAAGTGGGGAAGTGGATTCCCTTATGGACTTAGGAAAGGTCTGTCGATGTGCCTTCCCTTCATGACATTCTAGACAAGTGTCTTCTTTGAGGCCATGTGCACACTCTGTGGGTAAGAGACCGTGTGCAGGAACATGCTTCAACATGTCTGTGACTGAATCAGTGTGGATGTGTGCCAACCGGCGGTGGATGAGGTCCGTGTGCTTTGCATCCGTGACCGTCACAGTGTGCACTTGTGGTCGTGATGAATGTGTGTGCACAAGAGGAAAGAGTGTAAGACGATAGAGCATGTCAACGTGTAATGGCCCGTCAGCCAGCAGTGCACCAGCAGCATCAAAGAGCATGCATCGCTGCTTTTGCGTTAGAGTGGACACGTTCACCTGCTTGTCTAGCTGCCCCCCGGACAACAGATTGACTTTTAGCCGAGGTACATACAGCACACCAGTCAGCCACAACACCCCCCCTGGTGCCTGCAGAGCAACGTTGCCCACCCCTTCAACCTTCAAGACCTCACCTGACCCAGTCTTCACCCCATCCACATCATGCACGGCATGCAAGGCAACAAACAGCTGGCGATGCGGAGACATATGATGTGACGCAGCAGTGTCAAACAACCATTCGTGCATGGGGAGTGCATGGCTCGTGGTGACATGGGTGTGCCCTAGCCGCTGACCTGACGGCTGTGGCACGGAGGTTGCCTCAGGTGGCTGGGACTCCATGGGAACTGCCCAGCCGAACCCGGGTGGAGGCGCCAGAGGCTACTGAGGCTCAAGTGTCTCTGCGTAGACACGTTGCGCCCACGCCGGTACGACATGGGCACGCTCAAGTTCTGCGGCAGGTAGTAGGGGCTCTGGTGCGCAGAGAGTCCCACCATAGGCGTGGGCAGTGGCAGCTGCTGTTGTGGCGGGCCAAAGGTAGCACCACCAAACGGCCCTGAGGGTTGAGTGGACGAGCTGGGTCCCTGCAGGTTTGGCCCTGCCCAGCTGGCCACTGGGTAAACTGGGTGTGACTGCTGCGTGTGATGCCACTGACGCTGTTGCTGCTGTGGCTGTTGCCACTGCCGCTGCTGAGGAGGCTGCTGCTGCTGCTGCTGTTGTTGCTTTTCCATCATCTGCTGCTGCTGCTGTTGTTGCTTTTCCATCATCTGCCACTTTGTCCTTCGCGACCGCGCCCACGGCCGCCACCACCACCGGTGTCCCAGCCCTCGCTCAGCCCCAACCTGGCTCTCACCCACTGTTTGGGTGGTCTTGGGGCGGGTATGGAGTGGTGGCGCCGTCGTGGGCCCCCAATTCCCGTCGCGGCGTCTCCCTTGCCTAGGCGACGACCTAGGCTCCCTGGCGGAGACGCCCTAGGGCTCCCACGAGCCCTGGATGCTGCTGCCCGCAGTGGAGGTGGCCTCCTGTGCCCTCTTGGGTCGGCCGCGCAGCTCAGCAAACAGCTCAGCAGCAGCTCAGCAGTAGCTCAGTAGCAGCTCAGCAGCAGCCCAGCAAACAGCTCAGCAGCAGCTCAACGGCAGTAGTAGTAGCAGCAGCAGCAGCACTGCAGCAGCAGCACGGCAGCAGCAGCAGCAGCAGCGGCACGGCAGCAGCTGAGAGTTCAAAAACGAACAGTTTGGGACCAGTCCCATGCAGTTTGGTGAAGTATAGAGTAAGTTAGAGCTAGAAAAGCATGGCGGCCTGAGTAGTTGTCCTAGTAAGAGCTCATCGAGCTCTTACGGGTGAGACTCGCTAACCGAGTCTCACCCACCGGCCGGCGAGCAAAGCCCGCCGGCCCAACAGCGAAGCGAGGGCGAAGCCCTCGCTTGATCCTCGAAAGAGGACCCTCGAAACTCGGATAACCCAAATCGGGGTCCGAGTCAAAACCTAGTTAACTGACCTACATCAGTCCAGGAATCATCCAGTAAAAGGACCAATCTAGGTATCCTAAGGTGGTGAACATTGTATGCAAGATTTAGCATCTAGGCTGCATCGGGCCATGCGGCCAGGGCGGAGGTGATCACACCAGGGCGCGAAGCCCCGAGGCCATGAGAACGCCCGCCGAAATGTCGCGCTCATGGTGCGTCACCTCCACTCTCTGAGCCAGCATGCCCTGCGCACTCACGGCCACCAATGAAAAGATATATACACAGGGATTAACAGCAGCAGCAGCAGCAGTAGCCGCAACAGTAACAGCAGCAACAGCACTGCAACAGCGGCACCTGCACCACAACAGCCGCACAAGCAGTGTGACGGCAGCACCAAGCAACGTGACGTGCAGCTGCGCTCCCAGCCTCTCTTGGCGCACGACCAGCAGCCTTGTAGCAGTCTCCGCACCACCATCTGGTGGTGGACGCCGTCACGCTGGCGCACTGGGAGGATCTCGGTGGCGACTCAGGGGAGAGCTCGGCACGGCAACGCCACATCCTTTGTGGCACCGCCTCCGTCGAGGTAACCTTACCATCACAGCCAGTGCGGCCCTCCATACCGGTAAGCTCACCTCTTTCCCGTTCTCCTGGGGGGGTCGAGCATCCGCATATTAGCGCTGGGGTGGATGCCGCAGCTGCTCGCGTGTCCTCTGTCATAGGTCACGACGTTGTTGCCGTGGTCACCAGGATTACGCGAACGGCCTTCGCAGTAGTCGACGCTGCAGCAGCAACCGCCGCCACACTTGCTACCGCTGCCCGAGCTTCTCGCGCCTCCGTCCCAACCTCGGCAGGACGCGCTGCTGAGTCATACACCGAAGCTGCCGTTGAAGCCGGTCCGGTGGCTGCCGCAGCTGCAGATATCTTCACTCAGGTTGTTGCAGCCGCCTCTGCTGTTGCTTCCGCGACTGCCTCGGCTGCGTCTGCCGTGTCTGCGGCCGCTTCCTCCATTTGTACCTCCACCTCCGGTGCTGTTGTTGTTGCATCATCTGCTCCTTCGACCGTCACCAGCGTCATCACAGCGGCCATCTCCATCGTTACAGCCTTCACCACTCTTGGAGCCGTCCTCATCACCGGAGCCCTTGCTCTGGTGATCCCCTTTACATCCACTGTCTCCGTTGTCTCAGCAGCAACCGCTGCTGCTGTTCCACCGCTCCTTGCCTTGTTGCGCGCGCCTCCACCTCCTTCTGCTTCTGCTTTGTGAGGGTCCTCGGCTGCTACTCTATCTCCTTGCCTCCTTTCCTCTCTTTCGGGATCTTCTTGTTTGTCTGATTGGGGTCGGGCTGTCCTACAGCACACATCCCTCGTGCCTTGGGCACGTCCAGTTTTCCCACACCCACTGGGGCAGGGGAAACTCTGCCGAAATCTGTCCGGCAGGACCTCGTCGTCGTCACCATGCCGAGTGACGACGAATCTGTCATAGCTGACCTGCAGCGCCAGCTGCGCCTCGCTCTCGAGGCGCAGCGCAAGGCTGAGGACCGCCTCAAGCTCGCCGATGATAATCGCGCCGCCTTTGCTGATGAGGTTGCAGCTATTGTGCTTAAGCGCCTCCCTGCTGCTTCCGTCCCCACCGCTGCTTCCAGCGCTAGCACCACTGCGGCTGCTTCCTCCACACCCGCTACTTCTAGCACCGCTGCCGGAAACACTACTGTCACGCCTTCCGCTGCCAATCCCACTCCTCTCACGCGCCAGCATGATTTTTTCTCGCAGCCGCCTGTCCTGTCCGCCGGACTTGTCTTCTCCTCCTGGGAAACCCGCTTCAGCGCCTGGGCCCAGGGGGAGCGTCTGTGGGAATACTATTTCCCAGCTGTCGCACCTTTTACGCCTGTCGCTACTGAGTCTGCCCGCGCTGTCTGTGCCCTCATTGCTGCTGCGCCAGAGACGCTTGTCGACGAGGTCGGTACCTACAACGCCGATCCCGCCGTGCAGCGTCTAGCTGATCCTGTTGGTGCCTACACCATGCTTCGCCGTCGCACCACAATCACTGGTCAAGCAGCCCAGAGTGCCCTCATTGTACAATTCAACACGCTCATAATGCGTGTTGACGAGTCGGCTGACGCCTACTGGGCACGCGGGCTCAAGCTCCTTCGTGAGCTCGACAAAGTCGTGCCAGGCCAGCTAGCTGATGTCCACACCATGGTCAACGGGTTGATTCCCGAGCTGTCAGACCTCCTCCGCGACGTCAAATCTGATGAGCTGCTGCGTCTCGCTTCTCAGCCCGTTCCTCCTGATTCCCCACAGGGCATTGGCGCTCTCTGGGACTTCGTTGCTGATCGGCTCGCTGCTTGGTGGACCAGCCTTCAGAACAAACGCCTACACCGCGCTGCAGTCGCCGGTGTTACTGCAGCCACCACCGCTTCCTCCTCTGCTTCTTCATCGGCTGCCACCGCCTCCTCCACATCCTCGTCTTCCTCGGCAGCTACGGCCACCGCTCTCACCTCCCAGGGGCGCGGGCGTGGCCGTGGTCGCGGAAAGGGCAAGGGTAAGGGCAAGGACACTGCACCATCCCGTGTCCCTGGTGAGGCTGTGTGCTGGAACTGTGGTTCCTCTGTGTTTTCTACTCGTGCATGCCCTGCGCCTCCTGACGATCTGCACCTGGCCCGCTCTATGCGTGCGCACTGGGCTCGCACCGGCGGCTCTCCATCTTCTTCCGCCACCAACTCCAGTCCACCTCCGTCTCTCGACCTGTCAGCTCCACCTCGGCACAGATCTACTCCACGGCTGGCGTTTCTACAGCTCCACCCCCCATCCCATACCCGTGGGGTTGGCCATCGCCCTACGGAGCACCCGTGTACTCCGGGCCCCATTCTTCGGCGTACATCCCACCTCCGTGGTTCGCACCTCCCTCGGGTTCCTCTCCTCCCTCTTCCGCAGCGTCCGTCGATGGCGAGCGCCAGCTGGAGCAGTCTCTTCTCCAGCGTCTTCACCTCCGCGATCAGGGAGGTGAGAGTATGTCTTCGTTGGCCAGAGGTCTCCCTTGTCACACTGACACTGTCCTTCGTGGGGACCCCCCCGGTTCATGTTCTTGGGCTCCTGTCCGCATGTGTTCCATGGGTTGAGCACTGGCAGTCTGTCGTTCTTCCTCGTTGCCTGTCTGTCTGTGACTCTACTCCACCCTCTGTTGGCACTGTTGCCACCTGTGGCGTCCTTCCTGGTCTTCGTGTCTCCGGTGGCTTCTGGGTTCTCGACTCCGGGGCCACCCACCACATGACCTCTGTTCGCTCAGCGTTTGTCTCGTTGGGTCCCGCTGGTTCCGTCTGCTTTGTTCGTACTGGTTCTGGTCAGCTGCTGCCTGTCCAGGGCGTTGGCGTTGTCCGTTTTGTTGGTCCCGGTGGCGTGCTGTTTCTGCCCGACGTGCTGTATGTGCCTTCTTTGGAGCTCAGCCTATTGTCCGTGCCCTCCCTTGACAATCAGAGCATGGATTTCTCCGCCAGTCGGGGTGTTGGCACTGTCTGCATTCGTTCCACTGGTCGCATCGTTCTGCGGGGGGTTAAGTGTGATGAACTCTACCGTGGCACACTCATTGCTCCCGCTCCCCACTCTTTTGGCTCCTCTCTTGCTCACGTTGCACCATCTCTCTCACCCTCTGACATCCAACTCTTGCATCGTCGTCTTGGCCATGTTCACACTGATGCCATCTCCAGCATGCTCCGTCTCCAACCTGCTGTTGGGCTGTCACCCTCCACCTTTCCTTTGCCCTGTCCCTCAGACTGTCTAGACTGCGCCCAAGGGAAAATGCATCGTTCTCCCTTTGCTTCCTCTGACTCCCGGTCCTCCCACCCCCTTGCTCTTGTTCACGCTGATGTCATGGGTCCTCTCTCCCATGACTTTCTTGGGGGTATTGGGCGTTATGTTTTGTGCCTCACTGATGACTTCTCCCGCTATCGCTGGGTCTTCGCTCTTCGCCAGAAGAGTGACGTCCCTGCTGTCATTGAGTCATGGCTCCGCCAGGCTGAACGATCTTGTCAGCGCTCCCTGTGTGTCTTCCGCAGCGACCGCGGCGGTGAGTTCCTCGGTCCCACCGTCCGGTTCCTTGAGTCTCAAGGGGTGTGTTTGGAGACCTCCGCTCCCTACACACCCCAACAAAATGGAGTCTCTAAGCGTTGGAACCGGACTCTTGTCGACGGCGTCCCTACCCTTCTGTCTGAGTCCGGTCTTCCTCCTCTGTTCGCCTTTGAGGCCATGAGTTATATGACCTGGGTTTGGAATCGCGTCCCGCACGTGCCCCTTCCCCGCTCGGTCACGCCTTTTGAGCGTTGGTACGGGACCTGTGCTGACCTGCGACTCGCTTGCGTATGGGGTAGCGTTGCGTCCGTCTGGCTCCCTGAGGACCTTCGTGACGGCAAACTCTCCCCTCGTGGACGCCTTTGTCCTTTCTTGGGTGTGTCTGCCCAGTCCAAAGCCTGGCGCTTCTGGGACCAGGAGCGCCAGCGCGTCATTGAGTCCTGTGATGTCCTTTTCTTTGAGTCTGTCTTTCTCCGTGACCTCAGTCGTCACTCTACGGCCGCCTCCCTGCTGCCGCTCTCTCGGTTGCCGGGGGAAGTCGGGCCTGCGGCTCCCGCTGTCCCTACAGTCCCTGCTGCTGTCCCTCCCTCACAGCCTCCACCCTCGGAGCGGCCTTCGTCGTCTGGCACTGTGACTCCTTCCCTTTCTCCGTCCGTGTCGTCCAGCTCGCTCAGAGCTCCTACGTCTCCTGTGTTGTCCTCCCCAATTCCGTCCGAGTCCATTTCTCCTGCACACTCCTCAGCGGCTCCGTCCAGTCCGCTTACCCCTGCTCCGCCGTTGTCTGGTGACCCTCCTGGTCCTGCTCCCATCGAGCCCTTTGTTCGTGGCAGGCGTCTCCGTGCGCTCTTCTCTCGTTCCTCCAGTGTCGCCGCTCCATCCGTCCGTCCTGTCCAGTCCCACCCAGAGGAGCCTGTAAAGCTACCGACTGGCATGGACGCCTTGGGCCTGGCCATAGCAGTGGTCCATCCCAGCTCTGCTCTTGGGCAGACGCTGCTCAGGTCTGAGCACGAGCGCGCTCTCGAAGTCGTCATCCGCAGCAGTGTCGCTGAGTGTCACACGACAGTTGCTGCTGCACCCTCGTCCGACCTGAATACTGTTCGTCAGGCACGCACTGCGCCCGACTACCAGCAATGGGAGGCTGATATGCGGGATGAGCTTCAAGCTCTTTGTGACCACGCCGTCTACGAGCTGGTCGATCTCCCGCCCGGTCGCAAAGCCATCGATGCACGATGGGTCTTTAGGCGCAAGTACAAGCCCAATGGCGAGCTTGACAAGTATAAGGCACATCTCATCGCCAAGGGGTTCTCACAAGTCCATGGCGTTGACTTTGACGAGACGTTTGCCCCTGTCGGACGCTACACCACTGCTCGCGCCCTTCTGAGTCTTGTCGCTCACCATGACTGGGAGCTCGTGCAGATGGATGTCAACAACGCCTTTCTGCACGGTCAGTTGGATGAGGAGATTTACATGGTGCAACCTCCAGGGTTCTCTGACGGCACTGACAGGGTGTGGAGACTGCGCAAGGCTCTCTATGGCCTGAAGCAGTCACCACGGTGTTGGAACCAGGAGATCACCTCTACCCTGGAAAAGGGTGGATACCGTCGTAGCACAGTGGATCCTTCTCTCTTTGTCGCTCCCAACTCTGTACCGTTTGTTGCAGTCCTCGTCTATGTGGACGACCTCCTCATTGCATCACCAAGTCGGGAGGCAGTGTCGACTGTGAAGTCCCTGCTGCAGTCCACGTACAAGATGAAATACTTGGGCCCAGCTCGAGTGTTTCTCGGCATGGAGCTTGAGCGTGATCGTACTCACTGTGTTCTTCATGTCCACCAGGTTGCATATGTCAGAAGCCTGGGGGAGCGCTTTGCCTCGCTCCTTGAGTCTGTGCCCGCAGCATCCACGCTGATGACGCCCGCCGGGCAGAGGTTGTTGAAAACACTGGATGTGTCCAGGCTGGGGGAGCCAGTGGATGTGACCGACTACCTTCGCGTCATAGGGTCCTTGATGTACCTCGCCACTACCACACGAGCAGACGTCGCTTTCGCTGTGAACTTCCTTGCACAGTTCTCACAGTGCCCACGGGTGCGGCACATGGAGGCCGCGCTGCGTGTTGTTCGATATGCGCTTTCCACTGCACGAGTCGGTCTCCGTTACCGGGCACAGCCATCCGTCGTTGTTGATGGCTACAGTGATAGTGACTGGGCGCATGACACGGATGCACGCAGCCGCACAGGCTATGTCTTTCTCGTCTGCGGCACAGCTGTCTCCTGGAAGAGTGGTAAACAGGGTTGCGTCGCACGCAGCTCCAGTGAGGCAGAATATGTCGCCCTTGGTGCAGGCACTTGTGAAAGGGTTTGGTTGTGTCAGTTGTTTCAGCAGCTGCGTGTACCCATTCGCTGCGTCACCTTGCGCTATGACAATCAAAGCACAAAAGCTATTGCTGAGCACGATGGCATGCATCACACTCGCACCAAGCACATCAATATAGAGCACCATTTTGTATGTGAGGGTGTGGCTGCAGGTGATGTCAAGATTGTGTGGGTTGAAACGCGACAGCAACGAGCTGACTTTCTCACGAAGGCACTCAACAGCAATGTCTTCAAGGCAGCAATGCATGCTGTTGGGCTACTGTGTCCTCGTAATGCTCCTGGTTGAGTTGTCATGCCAGTGCTCGTGTACAGTATTGTGTTGTGTCATGTCTTGTGACGTTCGCGCTGTGCCTGTGCGTGTCGTTCTTGTGCGTCGGCTGTGGGTCATGGGGGAGTGTTGAACTCGTGTCATTATCACACGGTGACCTCTGGCCTCGTTGCACACTCACATCACTGGTGCAGGTGACTGACCAATGAGAGATGAATTCACCGATTGACACGTCGTGACCAGAAGCTGAGAAGACGAGCCATGGAGAGGCTCAATCAGAGCTTGCCAACCTTATTTGCATTTCTCACATGCATTGGTGTACAATTAGTCATGAGCATAACCGGGTTTTTCCTCTAGACAGATTGTTGCTTCGACGGTGACCTAGTTTCTGCTAGGAAATTGTTCTGTGGGCAGGTGGGGTCGAATCCACCAGTTTCGAGCTCGCTGCTCCTGCCCGTAACACCCCTGTGGCTCGTTACTCACCCAACTTTTTCACTTCAACTTTCACGTATGTCTTTGCCATGGCTGATGCAGACCTCGTGCGTGGTTGCTTCCTTGCACAAGTCTAGCCGTCACTTGCTGGTCTAGCACAGTAACAACGGGGAAGTGTTGTGTGGACCTCAACCTGACGCGACGTCATGGGAGATGCATGGCGAGGTCCATGCTCTGTTGTGAGCATCTACAGCATCCCGCATGTGGCTCATGCTACGCGCCTGCACAGCTGCATGTAGATGGTAGCACCCTGTAGGTCGAGACCCGGACACTTGGTGAGTTGTACCAATGTCACGAGGACACCATGTGATCGTGTGTCTTGGTGTGTGGCTATACTGTGGGTGGCATGTGCATGCGAGCTGTTGGTCGAGACCCGGACACGTGGTGCGTTGCACCCGTGTTACGAGGAGATCCTCACATGATCCTGTGTTTGGATGATGATACTATTGTGTTGGATTGCTCGTAGCGGTCGATACCCGGGCCCTGGTACCGCCAGTGTCACGAGGAGACCATCTTGTCCTCTGACATGTGTATGATGTGCATTACACTGGTTTGTGTGCGTGCGCATCACTCCTCTCATGGTCAAGACCCAGACACTTGGTGGGTTGTTCCAGTGTCCAGGGAGACCCTAGATGGATAGCAGATGTGTGTGTGTGTGTGTGTGTGTGTGTGTGTGTGTGTGTGTCCACTCATGCATATCATTGCTTGTCATACATTGTTGTTCCATGCCTTCGTTCATTCGTTCTGGCGTGGACAGCTATGTCAGCCAGGGGAGTGTTGTTTTGTGTGGCTTCCACCCGTCACGACCGACACCGCTAGTTTACCGATATACCCACATTTGGGGTATATGGTAGAGGAGGGCGTGACGACATGACGGGCCTCCGGACTGCACCGAGACTTCTCCAGCACCTACGACAGCACCGGCGAGACGCGGTCGATGCGTTTTGGTAGCCTTGTGGGCTTGTCGGGAGCTAGGAGAGTTTTCTCGGTGGATTGAGACCCGCGCACCCGGTGGACTATACCGGTGCGACGAGGAGACCCGGTGACTAGCGCTTCCGATGTTTGGAAAGCCGTGTGTGATGTCTGGACGTTGATTCTGAGATTTTCTGGCACTGCTCCTATTTTCTCGGTGGTCGAGACCCGGGCACTCGAAGAGCTGTTCTGGTGCCTCGAGGAGACTACCGTTATTGTTATCGTGGTGTACGCAGTGTGTTCTCCCCGCTGACTCGTTTTGGCTCAGCGGGGGTGACGGGGCCCGGTGCGGCTAACTTCCGGCGCCCCCACTTAAGCCCGCTAGGGGCTCATTTGTACTCTCTCCTTGTTCTTTATATTCAGCGTTCCAGACTTAGCCAAATTCTTGTCGTCTTGCATTGCATTCACACACAGAGCTCATGTTCAGTTTTGCATGGGCCTGCATGCCCTAATTTATTTCCAATTCTTGGTGGCTGAGATGTGAGAGATTAATTGAGAGATGCATGCTCCACATACGGTCGTGGTCGATGTGGCCTCTGGAATTGTGTGCCGTGCATGCTGTGCTAGTTGTTAGGTTCTAGCCCGGGTTGCTGATCCTGCTGGGCCACACGCTCAGTCGCTTTGAGGTGTGAGAAACTGCGGTGGCTTTAAGCCGACGGGTCAAGTTCGACCCCGGGGTGGCGGCCGGGCCCCACTTCGAGCCTCTCAAGTGGGTGGCCCGGTCAACCGCGGCTAAGAGCTCGATTGCTCATGACTCTCGTATACTTGTTCTCTCACGTCGCTCTTAAAAACTAAGTGTTCTCTTCACCTCTGTCACCCTCGCCCTAGCCATGGATGTCTTGATGTCCTAGACTAGTGAGTTCGGGGGTTTAAGGCAGCCTCTTGCCGCTGCCTACAATGACCTGACCAGTCGTCACTATATACCGCGACGATGTAGACATGAGGGTATGACAAGAGCCTACACTGACTTTTTACTCAAATAAGATGTGACGGTCAGCGATGACCGCAGGATTACTCCGCCGGTAAATCGCGTCGTCGCCAAACTCCGACCTGACGGGAAACGCTCACCTCTTACGCCGCCCCAACGACGAGCTTTCGAGGGACCATGTGTTTCGGGGATATCAAAATTAGAGTTAAACTACAACATATGTCAACACCGGAGTTTGACCTGAGAAAACACAAGTAGAAACAGATCCTTCGATCGAACCACCTTTAAAGTTAAAGTCCGAGCGCCGTCGGTGAAAGGATAAACAAACAGTTTGATATTTTAGAAAACAAGGACGGCCAGAATCGCTCGGACGTCAAAGCGGCCGTCCAGCCGTTCAGGTCGGCCTGTAACTTCGAACATCTTTGCCAGGTTTGAGTCTCCGGTCGATGAGGAATCAGATAGGCTCCGACGCTAGTAGCCCACGGCAACACCACCTCTCACAAGGACAGGGAGGAAAACAGGATTATCTGATCAATTTATCCATTTCGTTTCTGTTCCATCAATTGGGCGCTGACTCTCCCTTTTGTCCATGCATGGAACTGAGAGCCACTTGCCGTGAAGTCTGTCCCTTGGAACTGCATTCACGCGACCTTGTGTCCGGGAAACGGTCGAGAGCAATCTTTCGAGCAAGTGTACCGTGCAAGTGGATGCGCTACAGGGGTCCGCCGAGGATTCCATCACGAAAAGCACTGTAGTGAAAAACACGCCGATGGCCTCACATATGGGAGACGCGACTTTTTGGCATCGAGAACTCCGCGTTCTTTGATTCGGTTCGCTTCGAGTACTTGGCCTCGGGGTAGGCTAACCGACACACGGTTGGTTTTCAAGGTTCGCCGGTTTGCGGTGGTCTGTTCAGGTTGAAACACCGCGCACCGCCGGTTTCTTGTGAGCGGCTTGTCGGAGAATCACGAGGGATGCAAGTTGGCGCACAGACCACTACCGCACAGAAGCGCAAGTACGGTGCAGGGTTTGACTATTTTTGCCCGTCCTGCAAGCTACCTTCGACCGCAGAACACTTTGGGCCGCACATTGAGGTTTTACCTCACTTTTGAGGTCGTTACGAGGCACGTCTGCCGTCTGCGAAGCGACACTCGCAGGTCGTCCACGTCGCGTCGAGGGAAAATTTGCGAACAACTTGACGGGTGACTCCGAGCACATTTGGTAGGCACACCTTTTTTCCGCCGAGTAAACCCCACACAAACGCCAACCGTATGCACGTCCCCCGAACCCCAGTTAGTAGCCATAGGCTAGAACGTTTCGCATATCTGGTCGCTTTCCGGACGTGGCGATAAAGTCCAACCCTTTCGCACAAATTGGCCTGCGAGGCCGCACCCCGCTTCTTACCGATATTGTCAGTAGTGCACGTTGCTCCCGCCTCCTTGCGCGATGATTTTCGCCATCAGTGCTTCGTCCACCTGCAGCCCGACACCCGCCGGCAACTGCTTGACTGCTCGTCAATCGCTGGCGGCTCGACCGCTTTTCGCCCATCGTTGCCGTCCGTGGCCGCCCATGGACTTGGAGATCGACATCGCGGCGCGGGTTTGTGCGGTTCGCGATCCGGGGGAGGCAAATTGCGACGGGCGATGCACCAATCGACTGCGAGACATCCGCGCTCTGTGCCACACGCCAACGGCTGACTCGACGTCGCATCGCCCTCTGCGTCTAAGCGCTGACCACCGAAACTGAAACTGGAGGGGGGGGGGGGGGG